>CAUYQV010029170.1:0-52846 GCA_963574575.1 Galagoides demidoff | reverse complement strand
TTTTTTTTTTTTTTTTGAGACTGAGCCCCAAGCTATCCCCCTGGGTAGAGTGCCATGGCATCACAGCTCATAGCAACCTCCAACTCCTGGGCTCAGGCGAGTCTCCTGCCTCTGCCTCCCAAGTAGCTGGGACCACAGGCGCCCGCCACAACGCCCGACCATTTTTTGGTTGCAGCCATCATTGTTGTTTGGTGGCCCGGGCTGGGGATTTGAACCCACCACCTTAGGTGTATGTGGCTGGCGCCTTAGCCGCTTGAGCCACAGGCGCCAAGCCAGAAATTTATTTCTTTCACAGTTCTGGAGGCTGGGAACTCGAAGATGAAGGCACCAGCATCTACTGAGGGTCTTATTGCCTCATCCCCACGTGACAGAAGACAGAAAGGCAAGAGAGACAAACTCTGTGTCCTCACATGACAGAGGAGCAGAATAGTATGAACCCACTCCCCAAAGCCCTTTTATAATCGGCATTAATCTATTGATGAAGGCAGAGCTCTCATGACCTAAACACCTCCCAAAAGGCTCCACCTCCCAACACTGTTGCGTTGAAGATTAAATTTCTAGCCCATGAATTTTGGAGGGGACAAAAACATTCAAACCACAGCAGCTGCCTAGTCGCTGTTCTAAGGAGGAAGATAGACACGTCAGACAGAGTTGGCCCAGCCAAGCCCTAGTCGTGTGATGTGAAGCAGAGCCACTACAGCCTGGAGCATTGCTGCCAAGCTGACCCAGGCCAGATCAGCCGGATCCCAGCCAACCCCCAGGTCTGGGGTACTGATTGTTACTATTGTGCACTACTGAGACTGTGGCTACCTTTACCTGCAATAGCTAGCCAATGCAGACAGGGAGGCTCAGAGGGAAAACGTGACTCCTTTATTGTCACACCTTTGGCTTGTTGTATCAAATGCAAGATTAAAACCCACCTGCCCTGTTCTCAGCACCGTAGGAGTTACCTCCGGATTATCACACACAAGTGAAGGGTGCTGCTTGGGTGTAGGTCTTGCAGCTTTGGGAAAATATAACTTGTAACAAATTGTTGAAAGAAAACAGATGAAACTTTACATGGCTCTGGGGATTAAGAATGTAACAGGGATTGTTCCACTTCTGGTTTGAAGTGAATCTGAACTGGCTGTTCCACCCCCTCTCCTCCTCTCTGACAGCTGTGGAGTTCCCCAGGAGGAAGGGTTTAATGGCTTGGGAGCTGCTCCAAATAGCATCTGCAAGAACCAGAGCTTGAGTAGCCCTGGAGACCAACAATGACTGCAGCTGGGATTTGGCCCTTTTCTAGACAAGCAGGAAGCCCAAGCTCCAACCTCAGCACGCCCAGACCTAGGCCACCCTGTGTGAAATGCACAAGGAAGACCCTAGAAAGACAAGCTGACCCCACATCCCACCTCTCTCCCTCCAGCTCATTAGCCAATATATGATGAGACAAGGAGCGAAGTCCTACTCGCTTTTATATTAGCCATTTACACCTTCCTGTATAGAGCACTCTCATCATCACCTTTTCTAGGAATTACCACTTAATCACCTATCATCCCTTGGCCTGAAGAGGAGAAATGCTGGTCATAATTAGAGTGACTCAGCATATTGTATTTTCTTACGAGTGACTGTGTGACTCTGGGGCTTTTACACATATCATAATAATGTGTTTCTCTTTTCTTCACCTTTAAAGCACTTCAACTTGATATGGGGCTTGGGCTCCAGATAGAAAGTAGGTGTGAGAAATGGAGGATGGAAACTCCATGCTGTCATATAATTATGTATGTTTGATATTCAATCGATATCTGCTTCCATTTTATATCATAAGTTCAAAAAGAGGGAACAAACAAATCTTCCTTATTCTCTGTTATATACCTAGTTCATACCACAAGGTCAATCATATAAAAGAGCATCAGTATATATTATATGAGTGAGTGAATGAATGAATGAGTGAATCAATACAGCTGTTCCAGGAGATAACCCACAGATGGCATCTTTGCACACCCAGCCTGCCACAGTTCAGCATGTCAGACTGGGGCCTGTGGGCCCTTTGGCATCTGGTTGAGGCCCCTCTGCAGCTCCCCATGGCACCATGCCATGCTAAGCTTGTCTCAACAGATCAGTCACCACTGAGCTGACATCTTTATCAGCCAGGCCTCCCTCATGACTGCAGCATGCAGGGAAGAGACTGAGAACTCTGGCAGCCGGGGCAAGTGATCGAACTCTCCTGCACAGTCCTCACCCTGGATTCGCTGGCAGCAGTTAGTGAGCTGGCAGCATCTGCTGCTGTCTGGGACCAACGCTGCTCATCTAGTGCCTGGTGCCAGCTGGGCAGCAGAGCAAAGTCACCAATGCATAGGAGAGTCCAGACTGGCAGGTGCCAGCAACTGCCTGTGACGGGTAGAAGAGACTGACAGGAAGTATCCGATAAGGGGATCACATGAACTTTATCCTTGCTCACTGCCATGAGAGGTTATCTAAGTCAAGTCTAGAGAGGGCAGAATAAAAAGAATTATTATATTCTAGCCAAGCACTCCTGACTTCCCCGAGTACATATATCTCAGTGTGGGGTCCCCCGAAAGCAGACCACCACAGGGTATAGGTGCAAAGGGGTGATCCCATGGAGCAGGGAAGGCAGGAAAGCCAATTTAGTGTGTGCTGCTGAGCTGGGGACACTTGCTTGGGATCCTCTGAGAAACCAGGTGGAGTGCACCTGTTTATCCACCACCCCCGCCCTCTGTTGCTTGAGGGCTGGCCCCTGGGCCATGAACTCCCTCACATTGCCAAAGTTGTGCCTGTGCTAAGCAAAGCAAGCTCCCAGGGAACAAGCCCTCAGGCGAAGAAGTTGGGAGATGCAGGCCCTGAGACAGGCAGAGCTGTGGTGTGCGCGGCAAGTGTCCACCTCAGCCTCAATGAACTCAAGTCTAAACTATATGGATGTGCCATTAACAGAGTCTGAATATTTTGCTTACATATAACCTAGAACTAGAAGAGGTAGGTTCCAGGTCTCTTCCACTTAACTGTGAGGTCTTAACTGAGTCAAGTTCCCCTCAGCCTTGACATCCCCATCCAGTAAAAGAATATATAATAGATTCTGTCCATCAAAATTTGAAGGACTGTTGTGGAAACCAAATTAAATCAGAGAATCAAATATAAAGTATTTTGTTAACATTAAATCCTCTTCTTTTGATTAACTTGTCCAAAAAGTTATATTGCTCACCTGTCAGTAGGTTAAATATGGAGGGTTTCCAAGGATACAGGTTGTCAAAGATACTTTAAGAGACTGAGGGTAAAATCCAGTTTCGGATGGGAATGTGTCAATGACTCAACCTGCAGTGGGTTCCAGATGTTCCTCTGTATAAATTTGGCCTCATGGAAAGGAAGATTGTCATTACCTCATTTAAAGAATTCTTCCCAGATTTGTCTGGCCCTACTTCAGGCTGAATTATTATTTTCTTCTTCTCCAAAAATTCCCCAGTTTCTCAGTGTGATGCTAAGAACATGGGTCCTCCATTATGTTAGTTAAACTGATGCTGACTTCTATAACTCATAAAACTCCACAGCTCAGGGGTTTACCACAACAATTATTACTTGGTTCCCAATTATCACATGGCAACCCATGCTTGGAGGATCCTAATTGGGCAGAGCCCCACTACATAGTAATCCAAGAACCCAGATGGCTTCGATCCTATGGAATTGCTATCTTCAATACAAGGCTCCCAAAGTTGCCTCGAAGGTTGTTTCTATTTCCAGCCAATTGGAGAGGAGAAAGAACATGAAAGATGGAATGGCAAGTTTTCAACAGTCCAGGTCTGGAAGTATTGCATACCATCACTTCCACCCATGTTCCATTGGCCAGAATGCAGTCAACATGGCCACACTTAACTGCAAAAGAAGCTGGGAATGATGGCCTATCTGAATGCCCAGGAAGAAGAGAAAATGGTATTGGTGATCAGATAACAATGGCCAACATAGACTTCATGTTCATATGATCAAGGAATACCTAGATCTAATGAAGTTCAGCAGACCAGGAGGCATCATCAGGAAACAAGTCAAGTGCAAGAAAGTCAAATGAGGCAAAGCACAGGGACCAAGCAGAGGCCACAGTCAAGGAATTCAACACTGTAGCTTCCAAAAGCTATGAACTTTAATAACCCAGTATCTTTGCTAATTCTTTTCCATCCTGAAGATTCTCGCATCTTTATCTGGTCAAGTGTATGTCAGTCCCAATGAACCCTGCCTCCCCATATCCACATGTAATCTCTTCCCCTTGAATCTGGGCTGGTCCTATGACCACCTTTAACCTATGGAATACAGTAGAAGCGACACTTGAACAGCTCTAGTCCTAACACTTAAGAACCCTCGGCAACTTCTGCTTTTGTGTTCCTGGGGGCCTAAGTCACCATTTAAGAAGCCTGACTGCCCTGCTAGATAGAACACAAGAAAAAACTGTGGCAATGGCTCAGTGCCCGTAGCGTAGCAGTTACAGTGCCAGCCACATATACTGACACTGGCGGGTTTGAACCCAGCCCAGGCCAGCTAAACAACAATGACTACTGCAACAACAACAACAACAACAAATAGCCAGGCATTGTGGCAGGCGCTTGTAGTCCCAGCTACCTGGGAGGCTGAGCAAGAGAATCGCTTAAGCCCAGGAGTTTGAGGTTGCTGTGAGCTGTGACACCACAGCACTCTACGCAGGCGAAATAGTGAGACTCTGTCTCAAAAAAAAAAAAAAAGACTGTGACAAGAGACTGGCTACTTAGAGAGAGCTCAGAGCTCAGCTGAATTCAGCTCCCAGCCAAACTGCCTTCTGCATTCAGCCACAAGAGTGATTACCAGCAAGGTAATTACCAGCTCAGCTTGCAGAATCATGAGCAAATAAAATGTTGGTTGAAGCCACGAAGTTCTGGGGAGGTTTGCTAGGCAGCAGTAAACAGTTGGAGCTATGTCTTTCCAGTTTCGCGCCAGCCTCTGCCTCTTCTTAGACATATCACCCTACTCCTCTCTACCTTCTCTAACACCCACTTCTTAGTGTGATTGGGAATATGCCTGTGTTCTTCTCCTCCTCCACAGAACCCTACACACACAGCTCTTTCAGCTTTTCTCAGTCTGTACCATATCATTTACATTCTTATCCATTTACTTTTAAGGGCTGCACACTTCTTGGAAACTTGGCCCAAATCTTATTCCTCTTTGTGTTTTCTGTGCCTAATACAGTGTCTGACACATGGTAGGTGCTCAAAAGTTCTAATTAAATAATTATTGTTTTGGAATTGGTTCATGAAACTGGACTATAGGCAATATCTAAGAGATAGAGAGAGCCCAAGGGAATGAGAAGCTCTGCCCTGTACCCAAAAGTTCATAAATGAAATTAAGGGCAGGTCTGTGTGAGACTTGTCCTGGATAATTGGATTCACTTTTCTCAAACTCCAGTTGAACCTTCTTCTATTTTGAGAAGTTAAAAAGCTAAAAACTACATTTGGGGAAGAAAAGGGAACCCTTACACTCCATCAGTAAGAATGCAAATTAGTATAGCATTATGAAAAACAGTATGGAGGTTCCTCAAAAAAAGTAAAAATAGAACTACCATATGAACCAGCAATCCCACTACTGGGTATATATCCAAAGGATATGAAATCGGTATGTCGAAGAGACATCTGCACTCCCATGTTATTGCAGCACAATAGCCAAGATATGGAATCAGCCCAAGTGTCCAACAATGGATGAATGGATAAAGAAATGTGGTACATATACACAATGGAATACTATTCAGTCATAAAAAGGAATGAAATCATGTCATTTGTGACAACATCAATAAACCTGGAGGACATTATGCCAAATGAAATATGCCAGACACAGAAAGACAAATACAGCATGAGCTCATGTATATGTGGAATCTAAAAAAGTTGATGTCATAGAAGTAGTGACTAGAACAGTGGTTTCCAGAGACTGGGGAGCATAGAGGAAAGAAGGGATGGAGAGAGAATGGTCAATGGGTATAACTAGAAAGGAAGAATAAATGCTAGTCTCCAATCAAATGTAGGGTGAGAACAGTAAACAATGAGATACTGTTTATTTCAAAATAGGTATAAGAGAAGATTTTGAATGTTCCCACCACAAAGGTGATGGATATGCTAATTACCATGATTTTACCATTATGTATGCAGGTATCAGAACATCACACTGTATCCCATAGACAGGTACAATTATTATGTGTCAGCTAAAAACTTTTCCAAAACAAAGTAAACTACATTTTGAAGATTCTTTTAGAATAAGAGTTCTGCTAATCTGATACAGTGTTGAGAGGTTTAGAAGGTAGAAGAGAGGTGAAGGCCTTCCATCTTTCTACAGCAGTTCAGGTGGCCAAGCAGTCTCTGGCCACATGAGTGTTGGTAGCAACTAGATTCCATAGTCTACTGATGGTCAGCAGCTTTATGGATACAGGTGACTGCAGAGGCAATGAGAACAAAAATTTCCTGACCTCTGGTCATAGCTGTATGGAGACAGTGCTGTGAAGGCCTGGGGCATGGGAAATCGCCCTTGGCTCTAATCCATTGATTGCTGAGAGGTTTGGTAGTCAAGAGCAAGAAAAGATTCTAAACTAGAGAAGGCATAGTTGGGAGTCATTATTTCTTCATGAATTTAGGAGGTCCAATCAGAGGAGCACTTTCTGAGAACAGGGACCACATTTCTGAAATGCCAAATTTCAACCCAACATACCATCTGGATACCTTGGGCTATATGATCAGAAGATCAGGAGCTGGAGCTGGGAGATTCTGTAACTGGTCAAGAGTGACTGAGAAGAATCCAGATTAAAACTCAGAAGATAGGGTATTTAGGATGAGTGTCAGCCCAATACAGTCAACCACATTTTACAGCATGGTGTTGATAAGGCTCTAAGTGAGGCGATGTTGGTTTGTCAATAATGTATATTTTCCTGGAGGCCAGAAAGTAGAATGGAATTTACTCTACTTTAAGTCAAAAACTAATTAACTAACTAACTAACTAAAGACCCCTGAGCTCTTCCTGCAAGGAACATCTCTATATAAATATTGTAAATAAGATGGTATAATGGTTTAGAGCAAAGACTTCTTGCATCAAGAAGACACAGGCTCAACTCAACCATTTTTCAATTGTTCAATGTAAGGTAAGTTAATTAACTTCAGTGAGCCTTTCTTAGTTTGAAAATGGAGGCACTAATATTATCTCTCTCATAAGTTGCCGTGAGGGTTAAATGCAGTACATATGTACTGCCTTTCAAAGCACATAACACAATGCCTGGCAAATAGTTAATACTTACAAAATGATGGCTGCCAACCCACTGGATTGTGAGAAATCATCCAAAGCCAGTTGGGGGCAATTCACTTATATCAAATCTACTGGTAGCATTTGAAAACTCTTTGAATGCTAAAAAAGACACATAAAATTAAGATATTACTTATAAACATATTTATATTCATAATACTGAATTCAGAAAGGTGAGATACTTGTTTCCCATAACTGGCAATGATAAAACATTTATCTTAATATTTAATTATTAAGGATTTACAATGCACCAAGTACTCTGAAGCACTTTATATGCATTGAATTATTTAATATTCTGAATAATCCTATGAGGTAGATACTCTTATGGTGTTTATCTTACACGTGAGGAAACTCAGTGTTCAGAAAGACTAAATAAACCACCCAAGGTGACACAGCTAGTAGGGTGTTGAGTTCAGATTCGACCTCAGCTGTTTTAGCTAACCAGGAATTAACCACTACCATAAGATGCCTCTCTCATTTGCAGAATCTTCTAGAGGAGTTGCAGGATCAGAACTTATTTGTAAGCAGGAATTGTTCTGTTATTAAAGAACTTACAAGAGAGACTAGAAAAAGAAATATATTTCTCATGCAAGTAAATATTTACATACACCAAAATATTTATGTTCATATATGTGAGTACTGCTTTCTGTAGGGGCAGAGGAAAATGTGTAAATATTTACTCACTGGAAATAGCTGACAAGTAGTTAGGCAATAAGAATATTTATACTGTACATTGCTTTTGTGCTGTCAAATTGTTTCATTTGGAGTCTATGCACTAATTCCCAAATTGGACAAGCAACGCAAGAATCCTGAACTTGTAAATTTACGGCTCCATTTGGAGGTACCCAACTTGGTTATGAGACTAATTTCCAAACAAAGTTAATTCCAATTTTCCTAAATCATATTTTCTAAACGTGTAAACTGTCTTTTAAGATGTCCTAACTTGTTCTAGGAGGAATTATCCTCAGGCCAATGCTGTGGGTTGGGACTGAGAGGCATACTCCGGGAACCACTGCTGGGTCAACAGTTGGGAAACAGATCAAATCCTGAATGGGCTAGACAACGGCCAAGATTGGGTGGTGACTCACAGATAGCCCAAGACAGGAATCTTTTCAAATACCATATTTTTTACCTAAAGGGTGTGGATGTTTAGAGATATTGTAATAAAATGATTCAAATAAATGAATAAATATGTATTATGGATCTAGTGTATTGACTTTGGTTGGCACTTTCATACGCCATTGCGTCTAACCCCACTGTAGCAGATATCCTCTGTAGCAATTGGATTGTCTTCAAGTTCAAATAATAGAAAATCTCTATGCAACCAATTTAAATGACAAAGGATTTATTACCTCATGTCACAAGGATTTGCAAGGGTGGGGGGTGATCTGGGGTAGCTTAATATAGTGATTCACCTCTGTCATCTAGGTCTCATGTGCTTGCCATGTCTCCCTCTGCATCCTTAGCACATTGTCTTGTCCTTGGCAACCTACCCTAGAGTTACAAGATGCTTGTAGTTCTGGGATTCATTTGCAACTAGCACAGAGTCTAATAGAAGAAATGGGACACTTCATGCATCTCTCTTTATCCTCCAAATCTTTCCTAGAGCCTTCTACAGACTTTCCTTCCCATATCATGGGCCAGAATTAAATTATTGCCTAGTCAATTACTACCAAAGGGAATGGGACCACCATACTTTACCTAAATAGATCATGCCTTGTGAATTTAGGAATTGCTGCATAGATTACAGTCTTCTGCCATGTGAGGCCAGGACTGAAACCTGCTTACTTTGAAAGCACGTGCCCTCATGCAGCAAGAGGGATTTCTGAATGACATTGAGGTTTTGTAAGAAAGAATAAAGAGGGTAGTTATTGGGTAGGCATGCAGTAGGGTCCACTGTATCCTATTTGAAAGATGGGAAAAATGAGGCTCAGAGAGATTGTGACATGCATTTAGTAAATGCAGCAGCTGTAATTCAAACCTAAAGCCTTTTCCTGTCCTACCATTACTACCTTAAGTCCCTCCAACTGTTGTGCCTTTCATGTTACTAGAGCAGTTGGGTGCGTGGGCACAAGTGATGTTTTCCACCAAGCTCCCTTCTCTATTTCCTGTCTAGACGATTGTGAAAGGGCTGTTTGTGTAAATTTAATTCATTCGCAGGCATTACCCACCTGCTACTGGCTACATGCCTCATTCCTCTCTCCTTCTCCAGCAATATTGTCAGAAGTGCATCTTCAGACCTGGGCAGTGAGACTGCAAAGCCAGGGAAAGGACTGTGGCTCCTTGGCCAGCACTGTCTTTACGGCAGGTGCCCGAACCTATCACACAGTCTGCACCATGCTCAGACTCCAGATGTCCAGCGCTTGACTTCTTCAGCTTGGGTTGTATATTGCCAATCATCCCACTCCCTGGCCCTCTGGTCCTTGGAAAACATTAGCACTTCTCTCCTTATGATGATGTCTCTAGTATCTTTGTATCACTGAAGCCTTCCCTGAGTCCTTGACACAGACCAGGGGCTCCTCCTTTCAATTCCTTTTGTCCCTAAAACTTTCCTCCCCTCCCTTTTAGGGTATAGCCTTACATCAGGCTGTCTTCCATCAGTCTGTTTCCTCCTATATTGTGTTTCTTGAGGGCAAATCTACTTCTCTTCATCTTGGTTCAGTTGGCCCCAACAAGGATCAAAGGCATGAAAATCTTTAGCATGGTAGCAACCATCTTCCTTGCAAGACCTATATGCATGAATTTTTATGTGCCTTTTAATGAGATTATTTATAAACTTTTGTTTTTTAGCTAATGAAGGAGGAAAGAGATTTATTCATGTTTGTTTGTTCTGTTTATGTGTTTGCTTTGTTTGCTTGTTTATTTTTAATGCATTAGGAGAGTAAAGATAAGGAAGTGGGAAGAAGCACCATGGTAGGGGCTGTTGGTGGCCTTCATAAATACCCTGAGTATTCGCCTGTTCTTTCTTATTAGCAGAACCTTCATTTTGTTCATGGTGGCAATTTGCCCAGCGGACAATCTACATTTCCCAGCTACCCTGCAGCTAAAGCCACATGTCACAGTTTTGGCCATTGAGATACAAGTAGAAGTTAGTATGTGGGGTTTCCTAGAAAGCTTGTGCAGTAGACTCTTTCATCCACCCCCCCCACCAGGTCTCCCTTCAGGAATGAGGAATTTGTCCCTTCAGCTGTTGGGAATAGCTGCTGGCAGGCATCCTCTGGCTGCTAGCACCTGCATGGCTTGCCTGCTGCAGAAATCATCACCTCAGGAGGCTGGCCTTTAATGATTTACCAACATGGGGGATAAATATCTCGCCCTTTCATTGCAATTTGGGGCAACTCCAAAGCACTATCCAAGCTCCAGATCTCCCAGTGGAATTGGCTGAGGCCTTTACTTTGACTGCCCAATGGGCCAACTTCGCCCGCTGCCCAATGCCTTCACCAGGCATTGATCCGAAGCTCTCCCTAATAGACGGGCTACATGCTAATGTCTGTAGTCCTGAGGAGTCTGAGTCCTGGGGAGCCCAGTTTCTTAAAGATGAAGACATGTTCAGTTTATGCTTTTTGAGCTTTGGCTTCCTCTGTTTCCCACTTTGCACACAGACATTATGCAGATGGCACAGAGCCATCTCATGACCATGAAGTGAGAAGCATAAAGTGGAAAGACACCCACTCAGGACAGCCAAATGAAAGCACGAAGGAGCCTCTGTCCTAGTGGCATCATGGAACCATAATACATTCCTGAACTAACTGACTACCTCATTTGAATTTCTTGGTTTATGAAAAATAAGGACAACTCACAATATGACCAAGCCACTGTTAAGTGCAACAAAACCTACATCTACCCTAACACAACCATCGATGGCACTTGAAGGACTGTTTTGAGGCCTTGTAAAAGAGATTCCTCACTTAGCAGTCAAAAATACTCAATATGCTAGTTTTATTTTTTTGTAGGCATTGGAGAAATAGCATTAAACAAAATGGGCAAGGTCCCTATTCTCAAAGAGCTTAGATTCACACATGGGCAGACAGATAAATACATAAACAAGATGGATGGACAAGGTAATTGCAGAGTATGATACAGGCAATGAAGGGAATAATCATTATTCTATGCTAATGCGTGACTTGCGGGGGCAAGGGCTTACTTTTATAAAGGTGGTCAGGGAAAGGCTGTCTGAGAAGGCAATAGCAAGATGTGCTCTAAAGAATGAGAATGGGGTGATGTGAAGATGTGTGGGAGGTAGACAGGGCACCCTGCCTCAATCCTGAGGTATCCAGGGGAAAGCGCCCAGACGTGTGACCTGCAGGCTCATCAAAACCAAGGAAGATGAATAGAGCCTGGAGGTGCCCAGACAGAAAGGACTACCCCTATGCTCTGAGTGAACAGGTGGGAGGGGCTACATTCTTTGAACTTCTGATAAGTAGTTAGATTAGGAAACCTGGCTTACTTCCCCTAGGGTGTTAGAACTAATTTTTCCCTCCCCCTTTCTAAATACCCCATCTAGCAACCCCTTACCTTACCTGGCCTCTCTCTTTATCCAATCTTCCTGGGAACTTGGGATTCTTTCAACCTTATCTTTGCATTTTGCATATGCACTTTTTTTTCAGGTTTTTTTTTTTTTGGCCAGGGCCAGGTTTGAACCCACCACCTCTGGTGTATAGGGCCGGTACCCTACTCCTTTGAGCCACAGGCACCGGCCCCATATGCACCTTTGTTACAAATCAATAAGAGCCTTCTGAAGAAGTCAGAGAGGGGCTGCATTTCCTCTGTTTACTGCTCCACCTAAGATAAAGTAACTCTTCTTCAGGCATTCTCAGACTTTATGTCTTAAACTGGCATAGGTTATTTTTCCTCGGAGTCATTTCCCAGTTGGCTCTCAAACCATGTCAGAGGCAAGATTGAGGCAAGGGAATGCAAGGCTCTGGGGAGACTGGGGAAGGGTCTGAAGAGTGGAGACAAGGGGGTTGTGCCTTAATCCCTGGGAGCAGAGGGAAGTAGGTGGCCCCAGATCACATACAGCATTGCGGAACAAGGCAATGTACTTGGCTTTTAAAGGCAGGTCACCGAAGCAAAGGCTTGCTGTGTGTTCTAAGTTACTTTGTAAAGGATCAGTTTGGCTGCTGTAAAGTATCAGCTGTAAGGTGGCAAGGGTGACAATGGAGAGGCCATTTATGAGGTGAGGGAGGGCACAGGCTTGGAATAAGATGATCGCCATGGAGATGGAGAAAAGTAGATGTATTCAAGATTTTGTAGGTGAGTCCAGAAAGACCAGCTTGTGGAATGGATGTAGGGAATAGGAGTGAGGAGGACTCAAAGATGAGTTTTAGGTTTTTGGCTTTAGCATATGGAGGAGAGGAAAGTGAGGTTTTTACCAAGATGATGAAAACTTAAGAGAGGTCCCTATGCAATGAAAAGAATCAAGAGTTCCATTCTGTTCTATGCTAAGTTTAAGATGTCTGTTAGAAATTCAAAAAGAGACATTAACTGATATTGAGGCCATGAAAATGTGTTCATGAGGCAAGATTGATTGACAGTCCAGTTTCTATACATCACACTGAGGCCACATTTGCCACAGGTTGTTCCCAGACAGTGACTAAGAGTACAACAGGGAACTAAGGCAGACCTACTCTTGAAGGATGAGAGGACTCTTCTGATAAGCAAGCTGGGCTCAAGGATTCTCTATCAGCCTGGCTGAACATGTTCTAGAACTGTGCTACAGTCTAAGACTTTTCCTACCCAACTCTCTTTCCTTCCCTCTCTCCTTCTGCAGGCGTCAGACCTGCATTGCTATCTGGGAGCTTATCCCACCTGCTCCAGCTCCCCATTTTACCCTAAGTGTTTCCCTCAGTAAGTTTCTTGGGCATCTTTTAACTGCTTCTTGGAGGACCCAAATGAACATGACTAGGCAGGTAGATGAGCCTGGAAGCTCAGGAGAGGTCTGGCCTAAAGATATAAACCTGGAATACTTTTCAGTATTGAAAGTCATGAGACTTTATCAGATCACCTAAGGAATGTGGGTATAGATAAAGAAGATATGACTGTATGAGTCTACACCTTGGAGTTCTCTTCCTAGGAGTAGAAGAGTAAAATTTCTGTCATGGAAAATGAGAGATGAAAGCATCTTAAGAAGTAAAAAGGGAACAACTATTGTCAAATGCTTCTAAGAGAATCATCAAAATGAGGCAAGGCAACTACAGGATTTGTAGTCGATAACATGGAAATCAGAGCAAGTATATTCGTGTGCATAGCATTGAAAATATGGAGGTTCCATATTATTATTTCCACATTTTCAACAAAGAATGAGATGAGGGTATAAGCTCACAAATAAGGAGTGGGGGAAATGTAAGTTTGAAGGAAGAGAAGAAAATGTAAAATAATAGGTTTATCAGTGGCAAATAACAAGCTTCCTAGAGAGGCTTACCATGTGGTTGAAGTGTCTCTTTGAGGTTTGTGGTCATACATTTGAAGTGAAATCAATTAGTCCATTTGGATAAAGGTTAACATGAAAAAAGCTGATTTCATAGTAAAAGTCTGTGAGACAGAGACTAGTGGAGCTATCTAGGACTGAAGGGATAAAGAGCACACCAAGTTTGTGCAGGAAGTCATTCTTCTCCATCTCTAGTCACCCCAGATCTCAATGTAACTTTGGCACCCGAGATGTTCAGGGTTGGCACTGCCAGGAAAGAAGTGCTGTGTGGTAAAACTGTGGGTGGGTATGACCTTGGTCTCCAGGGGAACCAGGTCTTCTGGGAGGCCCTGGAGCAGGGTTCATGAGGAGGTGCCACCTCCGTGAGTTGTTAGTTGGTGGTGGCCCACCAACAAGATGTCAAAGTCACATGGACTTTGAGTGGACTTGTTCCCATACACAGGCAAGGCTTTCTCTGGGCATCCCATAAAAATCTGAGAGAAACTTTGTGATCCTGCAGTTTTGTTGGTAGGAATAATGAACTGTTGCAACTCAGATACTGTGATGACTAATTTTATGTGTCAACTTGGTTGGGCCATGGTGCCCAGATATTTAGTCAAACATTATTCTGGATGTTTCTGTAAGGGTAATGGTGGATGATATTAACATCTAGAAATAGTGGATTTTGAGTAAAGCAGATGTGCTCAGAGGTATGGGCATCATTCAATTAAAGGCCTGAATAAAACAAAAACCTGACCACCCCCAAGCAAGAGGAAATTCAGGATATTGGCTCTTCTTTGGGTCTCTAGCCTGCCAATCTTCCATGAAGATTTTGGACTTGCCAATCTCCATAATTGTGTAAGCTCAAATAAATAATGTCTCTCTTTCTTTCTCTCTCTCTATACATATATATATACTCACACACACGTATATATTATGCACACACAAACATACACAGACACACACACACCATATTGATTCTGGTTCTCTGGAGAACCCTGATCAATACAGATATAAATTCTAGTGTGATCTTATTTGCCTTCAAAGACTGGGAAAGCCTAGATTCTAAGGTTACATTTTTTATATCCAGAACCTTGTCTGTCACATACAAGTATCCCAGTGAGTGTTTATTGAATAGATGGACAGATAAATGGATGAATAAATAAAGTAGAAGGAAGGAAGGAAAGACAATTGCTTGATATGATGGTAGAAAGAGCACTGAGCTTGGAGTCAGATGTTTTGTTCTCCATTCTTAATACTGAAGCTCACTAGCTTTGCGACGTTGAATATTTATAACTGAAATGGGAACAATATTTGACCTGCCAAAACCATGGGAACCTTGTAGCAATAGGTTCTTTGGAGTAAGATACCCCCAAAGGTTAATGCCATCCTAGATTATATTCATACAGTTCTCAGCAAAAATCTAATAGTCTCATGGTGCTCTGAAGCAGAGACAACATTTGGAGTATCTACTGCATGCTCTTGAGCTGATGATGTTCTAGAAACTATGAAGCACTCTATACCTCTACTACACTGCTATTATCATCAATATTTTTTCTCAGTCTCTGAGCTCAGGTTTTTTTAATTGATCTTCCTGAAAATTCTCAGACTTTCCTCGCTGCCTGCCTTCTTACTGAAGAAACTAGACTTTTGGGTCCACATCTATAATCCATTGGATTATTATTTTTGCATGAAAAAGGGGCTCATTAGTTCACAGACCTCAGAAATATAAGACTTCACTTGCACCTAGTTCTGATTCATAATCTATCTCCTTTTCTCATGGCATTTTGCTTTCTTTGGTATTAGCTTCATTCTCAGGCAGTCTTTTCTGCATGGAAAGATGGTGTACTGACCTTCTGTTGCCTGCAGTATTCTTTGAGTCTAGCTCTATTTTTGATCCAGCTCCCCTTTTCTTCTTAAGACAGTCCCTTACCCTAGAATAAACATGTAGATTCAGCCAGCCTTGCCTTCTTGTTTCACCTTCTGATTGGGATTCAGACCAGCTTACAGAAGAACTAATAGAATACCTCCTACTAGGCTTCTCTGGGATAAAGAATGCAGTTAACTCACTGGACTCTAGATTGGTTGGCTACAGAAGGCTCAGTGATAAAAAATCATGATATGTTAAATTATTTTTGTGAAATTTTGGGTTAATAGAAGGGCAGCTATGATTACCTTGTTCACATTTGTTGGGAAAAGTCCGATTTATATTTAAGTCCTTCACCCAGGAGGTATACGATGTACTCCTATGTTGTACCCATTAGGTGGGAAATGTATTGAATTCTTGACTTTCCAAAAAAGGAGATACTTCTAGGTTGTCAGGGGAATACACTGGGGACATTAGGCTCCATTTTCAAAACTCAGCTGTGGTTTTGCAACAAGACAATTCAATCTAAGAGGAACTCTGAGGCCACTCTGTAAGGGAGAAGCCTCAACAGCCATTGAGATGGGCTAATCATGTCTGATTTAATCAAATCATAGAGAAGCTCCACTCCAGAGCAAGATAATTATATCTACCCATTTATCTAACTGTCAACTGCTTTCCTCCTATCCAGAAAAATGGGATTGGGCTTTTTGTACTATCAATTGATCTAGACTTCAGATATGTAAACATCCTAGAAAAGAAGGGTCATGTCTTCACATAGCACTGAACCTATAGCAGAGCTCAATAAATGGTCCTCCATCACTTGACAATCTGACTCTTAGCCATTGATCTTATTCTATTAAAATAAGAATTAGGTAGAAGGGCATCAGAAATGGCTCTCCACAGGCCAATATCTGCCAGGGTTCCTAAATTGGAGCTCTTTGCTTTACTTCTATAGAAAAATGTGTCCAGATTTTCATTCAGAGTCATGAATGAAGTATGACATTGGCAGATAACTCCCTGACATTGGCAGAAAGTCAATGTGGGCTTAAACAATAGGCAGGAAGCCGGAATGCCATCCCAGGTCCTGTCCTGATTGTCCTGGCCCCCTGAAATTAGAACGCCACAGCCAAGGCCTCCACTTGGGTTCTCCGTATTGGCAAAGAAATCTAACACATTTTTCTATTTAGAATCAGATCGTTAGGGCTGGGAGGAATCTTAAAGAGCCATGCAGTTCGATGTTTCCCAACACAAACTCTAATAAAAACAGGGAAACTCTAAATTCTCTACGATGGATCAATTAAAATTATATAGATGTAATATATATTTATTGAATTCTTCAATAAACAGTGGAAACCTGTTTAAACTCTTTCTCATTCATTTCTTTTATCACTAAAATAAAACATTGGTCCACATTAAAGACATTTTATTTAAAGATGAATTTTATAGATTTTAAGAAGTAAAGGCTTTCAGTGATTAAAAAAAAAAGAAAAGAAAAGAAAAATAAAGTCTGGAAAATTTGTCCTGGACCAATGCCTGATTGAATGTCAGGAGATAGACTTTGATTCTATTTCAATCTTTTGTGTTTGCTTTATGAAGAGAGAAGACTGAGGCCCAAGATCACAGATCTGAGACCACATCTTGACTCTTTAGACACCAGCCCAGTGACCTTCCTGATGTCCTGGGACTCCTTACAATGAAAGCCAATGGATTATCAATCAATCTGCAAATAGATTTGGTGTCTGTGAGGCTCAGTGCTCCACCTAAGCAGAGAGCAATTTGTATTTCTCACCTGGCAGAATTAACAGCACACTTTTCCAGCTTATTGACTGCACTAGTGTTCAATTTCCATCAACAGTATGAAGTAACAGTTAAGATATATTTCAGTATAAAAGAAAAGTCTGTCTATCTTTGGCTTATGCCATAAGTATGCCTATTGTTTACTTAATAAGTAGTCGGGAGGTGGGTAGTTTCAGGGTTAGCTCACCAGCTTAACAAAGCCAACAAAGACCCTCTAACTGCACAGTCTTCAGCCTGATACCTTTATCTTCAGGTTTGCTGCCTCATGGTCTCAAAATGGCTGCTACAGCCCCAGGCATTATGCTCACATGTCAACAACATCCAAAGCAGAAAGAAAGGAAGAGGTAAAAGGCCTTATTCTCCTGTGACCCTCTATATTATCTAGGAGCTAGTATTTCCTAGTATCTCTCCATCACAGATCTTCCATCTGGGGCACAAGATACCAGTCAATTGTGAAATACAATGCTCTAGTTGCTTGGTCTAATTGTGATTTATCCCTTGAGCCTGGGCACATTGCCAATAAACAAACCAAGGTCTGTTAGCAAGCAAAAAGGAGGACAGTATCTGGCATACATAGCCACTCATACATTGACACAAGAAAATGAGAAGGGGTGCCCCTGGAAGAAATGGCCATGAACTAATGCCCTGCTTCCTTTCAACATTATGACACCACAAAATCGTTTGTGTCTAAAAATATAGAGACCCTGTAATATAGCACATCTAAGCCCACAGTAGTCCATCAAATGAGCTTCATAAACCCCTCTTAAAAACACATAAGCCCAGTGGCAGTGCTCCTCAAGGCCATGGGGCAGCCCTTTCTCTGTGCTTCCAGAATTTTCTACTTTACTTACTATTCTCTTCTCCTCTGGTGCCTTTGAGCCTTTAGAAACAAGGTCTAAGATGTTTTGAACTCGGTGATTCCATACTGCATTCCCTTAACTGCAAACAGAGGCCCCAGGTATTAAGGGAACTAATGGCGGTCGCAGCCCAATGTGATAGTGCTCTACAGATGAAAGAAATTCTTTTTGGAAAGCCAAAAAGGGAAGCATGGAGGTGGGAGTAGGGAGAGGAGCTGCTTAGGAGCTGTCCTGGAGCCCCCAGATCACCTCATCAGAGGGCACTGCTTGCCCTGCTCAAGTGAACAACCTCTGGCCCCAGCTGGCCTGCAGGTCAGCCTCTCTCTTCCAGGTCACTGTTGTGTCAAAGTCTTTGGATTCAAGAGGCACACATCTTAGGTGACTTCAAATGTTGTCACAGCTTTCCAGTTCTTTGGAGTTGAGGTCCCTGAGGTTGTACCACGCATGAGCATATTCAGCTCACTCTGCAATTCCCTTTACTGTGGAGCTGCTTGCTCTGCAGATGTTTCTATCTCCTCCTCCAGGCTGGAAGCTCCCGGAGCCTGGGGCTGGCATCATATTTACCTGTGCCTTCCTTGTTCCTGGCCCAGCGCCTGTCTCTCAGAGGGCACGTGGAAACTGTTTCATCACCAACAAATGTGCTCAGAGACCCAGAAAAAGGATAACGCTCCCCCCAGGTCTAAAGACAGGGTTGAAAAGGAGAGAGAGACAATTATACCCTCCGCTTTGTGGCAGAAGACCTGCCGTGATGTCCTGTGGTCCTGCGTTACACCACACTCCAAGTCCCACGGCTGCCTTCGTATTTACGGTGTCCCCGTGGCCAGGCCCATTTCCTGTGTTCGATTTAGATCTATCAAGAGAGCACACTCTGAGGGGTTCTCTTTGTGCTGCCCTCTTTCTCTGTTCTAACAACCTGAGTGTCCTTGTTACAGCCACACACAGGCCCCAGTCTCGCGTTCTCTCTGTCAGATTTCCTCAGGGCTACTGGAATCCGCTGCCACTGAGTGTCTTTGCCAGAAAGCAGAGACTGTAATTGTCTCCCCTCTTTCCCGACCCTGGCTTTAGATCAGGGAAGTTTGCACTCCGTGCCTTTTCTTCTCATTCTTCTGTCGGACACTCATTCCTTCTCTCGCTCTCTCCCTTATTCCTTGTGACATGTTTTAAGGAACAAGGAACCAAAGACAGGAAAATGCTACCAACTGTAATCATAACTGAGCTGTCCATGTGTCTGCCAGGTTCTAGAAGATGCCGTGGGCAGGAGTGGTGTTTGTGTTTGTCTGTGTGTTGAGAAAGGCACCATCTGTGTGGGGGAGCGAGCATGAACTGGGGCACACGCCAAATCCAATGCAGGGGAGGAAGGGTGAGTGCGCCATCCAGAACCCCATAGCTCCTGCTTGGAGGCCACCCACCGGGGCCAGAGCTCCTGGGAGGGCGGCTGCTTGGGCTGGCTGTGCACATCCAGGCTGAAGCATTGCCTTTTTCTCCTTGAGTGCCTGCCATTCAGAACCCCCAGGGTGCACAGGACACACACAACACGTGGTGGTGTTTCCAACTATGCCAGAGCCTGGAGCACACAAGTTTCCACAAGCCAGCCTGGGCAGACTCAGACCAAGGAGACGCTGAGCCCTGGGAAGGGGCCAACGGTAGAGTTGAAGGAGGCAGCCAAAAGCCAACAGATCAGTGTGTACAAGCATCCCCATGCCTGAGTTTCCCCAGCTCCCAAAGAGGCATCACGTTCTCTACTACTTTGCATATGTTTTGTAAGGATGTTATTCGCAATTACATGGTGAATGCCTAACACCATTTCAGAAGCTTTACTTCTATTAATTTATTCAATAGTCCCAGCCATTCCACCAGATAGGTACCATTATTTTATCCCCATTTTTCTACATAAGAAATGTAGGCACAGAGGATTGTTCATAAAAGTCACACTGTACTTCTTCGTGATATCTAAACACAAGTGCTTGAAATAGTGGAAAGTTCCACACAGGTGTACTCTTATGAATGAGGTCAGTAGGGTACTCTACTCTGGAGAGATTATTGGCCCAGCACCACAGACTGCTGGACCATTTTTTCCCTTTAATGACCATTTTTAACTGAAATATAATAATTGTACATATTTATGGGATATGGTGTGATATTTTGATACATGTATACAATGCGTAATGATCAAATCAGGATAATTAGCCTCTTCATCACCTCCAATATTTTTCTTTTTCTTTTTTTTTGAGACAAAATCTCATTTTGTCACCCTTGGTAGAGTGCCATGGTGTCACAGCTCACAGCAGCCTCAAACTCTTGGGCTTAAGCAATTCGTTTGCCTCAGCCTCCCAAGTAGCTGGGACTACAGGCACCCGCCACAACACCTGGCTATTTTTTTTTTGTTCTTATTGTTGTCATTGTTGTTTAGCTGGCCCAGGCCACGTTTGAACCCACCAGCCCCAGTGCATGTGGCCGGCACCCTAACCACTGAGCAACAGGCCCTGAGCCATCTCTAATATTTTTCATTTCTTTGTGTTGGGAGTATCCATAATCTTCTCTTTCAGTTATTTGAAATAAATAATAAATTGTTAATTATGGTCACTCTAGAGTTCTATAGAACATGAACCTAGTTTTTCTACCTAGCTGTACTTGTGTACCAGCTAACCAGCCTTTGGTTGTCTCCTCTTACCCTCCCCTTCCCAGCCTCTGGTAACCACTATTCTACTCTCTACTTCTTTAAGATTGATTTTTTAAGTTTCCATAGATGAGTGAGAACACGTGCTATTTACTTTTCTGTGCCTGGCTTATTTCACTTAACATAATGTTCTCTAAGCTCATCTGCGCTGCTGCAAAGGCTAGATGTTTGGGGGGTTTATGGCTGACTAGCATTCCATTGTGTAGACACACCACATTGTCTTCATCCATTCATCTGTTGATGGACGCTTAGGTGGATTCCATATCTTGGCTATTGTGAAAGGTGCTGCCATAGGCATGGAAGCCAAGATACATTCCCAATAGTCAAGATAGAGAATCCTGGATGACATAGGTGGGCAGGGGAAACAGCTGTCGACTGATGTCAGACAGGAAGGTGGAGCATAAATATTCCAGCTTGCTCACCCCTTGGGCAGGGCAAGTCTAAGTCACACCCTACGGCATCTCCCAAAGGAGCCAGTGGGACTGAGCCTTCACAGCTCACAGCAGTCACCTGCTCATGAGCACAACCTTTATTGGCTGCCTTCCCTTTCTGTGCCATGGCCCACCCTCCAGCAGTGCATCTTAGATCACCTCCCCTATGAACAACTTGCATTTCCATCCTACCTCAGAGTCCACTCCTTGGGAATCCAGCCTTAAGACAGCGTATAGCTTCTAAGGTGCTTTCTCATCATTTCATCTTTATGACAACCTTATAAAGTAGATAGAGTAGGTAATAGAAACCCTTTTTGCAGAAGAGGAGGTCCAAGGAGGATGAGAGATACACGGAACAGACCACACTAAACCCGCAGCTTGGCACTACATGCAGCCAAGCCTCGCCTAATCAGCCAATCCACAAACATGAACATGACAGTAGATGATAGTTATTTTAAGTCACAAAGTTTGAGGGTGATTTGTTCTCAGAGTCATTATGACAAAAGCCAACCAATGCAATAGTAAAGCATACAGATAATAGAAATTTAGTAAGAGTTATATATGTATTTCTAATACCACTTCTGGCCCCCAATTGTGCACCCCCAGTGATATGTGTACTCTGTTTATGAAACCACTTCACTAAATTGGTAGGGACTGTGTGTGTTTGTTGATATATATATTGAATATGAATTGGGCATGTACTATGGGTGTAAAGGTTGCAATACATATGGCTGCCTTGAGACACTGTTGGTTATCTTGATGTAATTATTAAGAACATTCCCTTTCACTCTCAGAAGTATCCTCATTTGAGCCACAATTCTTTGGTCTCCCTCACCACATGGGAGGCACTGTGTTGGGGATAGGGTACAAGGAGTGCAAGGAGATAAATTAAAAGAGGTACATACTCTGAGGAAGTACAGGGTGGGAAGACATTGCTTCCTGCAAAAGCAGTATCTGGGGTGAATCTTATAAGACAGAGCTGGCTGGGCACTGTGGCTCATGCCTGTAATCCTAGCACTCAGGGAGGCCAAGGCAAGGGCTATATGTACACCATGGAATACTGTGCAGCCATAAAGAAAGATGGAGACTTTACCTCCTTCATGTTTACATGGATGGAGCTGGAAAATGTTCTTCTTAGCAAAGTATCACAAGAATAGAAAAAAAAGTATCCAATGTACACAGCCCTATAATGAAACTAATTTATAGCTTTCATATGAAAGCATAACCTAATTATAGCCTAAGAACATGGAGGGGAGGGGATGGATGGGCAGAGGGAGGGTGATTGAAGGGATCACCTCTATGGTTTATCTTACAAGGGTACAAGTGAATCTTTCTAAAAGTAGACTATAAACATCTTAACACAATAACTAAGAAAATGACATAAAGGCTATGTTAACCAGTTTGATGAAAATATTTCAAATCATATATGAAAATACCACACTGTACCCCATGATTGCATTAATGTACGCAGCTAACATTTAATTTTTAAAAAGTAATTAAAAAAACCAAAAAACAAAAAACCCCAGCCCTTGTGTAGCTTGTGACCAATGTGAAAAGTTAATATAGAGAGAATTCTAATAAACTTTGATAGTCATAAGTTTTCACTATTTCTATTACTTCCCTCAGGGGTATAGCATATTCAGTCATACTGAAACTATACTTCTATAAGTTTATAGCTTAGGTAAGACATCATTTTTAAGTATAGAAACTGTACTTTTATAAGTTAATAGCTTAGTTAAGATATCATTTTAATTAAACATGGGTAGAGTAGGTCAGAAATTTGATACAATAACTGGGAAGTTTTATTTTTATGGTTTCTTGAAAATGACATTTGTGTCAGTCAGGCTTCTAAACTCTCTAATTTGTGAAAAAAAAGTTTTTAATAAATAAATGAAAACTAAAGAAGCAATTTTCCCATTTACTTGGTATATTGGATATGCATAGAAAACAAAATAGTGGAGTAAAGTCTTTGTAGAGCCCTGCACTTAAATAAACTTTGCTGCTCTCTCATATAGTGTTTTGGTATACTAGATTTTTTCTTTTCTCTAGAAAGAATTTAATTACATTGCCAAACTTTACATGGTGGTTGCTAAAACTCAATAACAAAGCACTAAATAATGGCAAAAGCACTTTTCAATTAGCAATGCTAGAATCACTTGATGTGTGAAAATACTTTTCTATTTAACCAACTCTGGGGACAGCAAATAGGCCAAAATACAAAATTATTTCCAAACATTTACAGAAAAAGCCAAAGTCTTTTCTTCTCATAAAATCCCATTGGGTGAAGCCTTTCTGGAAAATGCTTGCTTTGACATTGAATCTCAAAACGGATGATAGTGTAGGGTAATTCATATCCTCTTGCAGGAAGGAAACAGTATTTGTGTCTGTAAAACATTCATTCCTTTATCTGTGACTGTATTTACTGATAAAGAAGCTTATCAAACATTGAGGAAGTATTTATCATCCCATTCTTAATGATGGCAGTGATTTTCAGTTGGTGCTGTATGTGTAGGAAACAATCCAACAGAACTAACTTTGAAATTTATGTCTGCTTTCTGTGGCAATGAAAATCAGCCCACAGTTATCATTTGTTCTGGTGGAATGTAATTCATTAGCTTGCACGGAAGTAGATCTAACAAATCTATTCACTCATGGAGAAAAGAATAAAAACTTTGGGGAAAAACTCTTCATGTTCTTAATAATAATTTACATCTTCTCTTTCTAATCCTACCATCCATTCTTAGATACCAATATTTTACTTTCACTAATTCACTTACAGTATTTCAGGGAGAATTTTTTGATAAAAAATTATTTTAGTGCATCATAAAATTACTAAATTGATAATTTCTAGAAATAAGTGTCTGAAAGGTGACCAAAAGTAATAACTCGGTGCTCTCTGTGTTATAACAACACGACTTTTAATCTATTACTACTTGTTACCATATGAATAGTAAGTAATCAAAATATTTTAGTCCTAAAATAATGTAATGTTAAAGATGTAGCATATGTTCATTCAAGAAACAACTTAAGCTAGCACTTTAATTAGCATTTTCTCTGTGAATGCTACTGGGAAGCTACTGTTCTGAATAGGCCAAAACTTTGCATTTTTATGCATAGTCACAAATAGATTTTATTAGCTGAGACAGGAGCACATGCACATTTACATAACACATTCTAAAATTCAAATATTACATATGAAAAAATATTATATCAGCAAAATCCCAGACCTGGAAATGCTTATGTACAGGTGTTAAGAAGAGTGAAGTTAATTGCAAATGAATAAGTTATTCTGTTATAAGTCCATGAATCCAGGACAAAAGATTTGTGGGTCAGAGATTTAAAAAAAAAAAAAAAGATTCTTTCACATTATAACTGGATATTGTATAGAATGTGTTTTATATCTGTTATAATGATGCTTAGGATGGCTTCAGGCAGCAATGGTAATAATCTGTGCAGTGTAGGCTTGAGCAACAGCTTACTTCCAGTTTGACTTATTACAGAATGGGCTCTTACCCTGAGTATCACAAAAGTGACCTAGACTGTTTGAAAAGCAGCCAACATTTGTTTCCAAAGTTCATGATTCCATCTTTAATCTGCCAGTCTGCACTTGTAAGTGGCAGATGAAACACCTAAACCATTGACAACAGACCTACAGTCAGTAAAATATAACAAGGTTCATCAAGGGATTGTCCAGAGCTCTCAGAATGACCTTGATTTCTGCTCACTAAGCAGAGTGACTGTGCTTTTGATTACACAGAGCTGGTGCTAAAGCTAAGCTGCCTCATTGGTCCAGTGACAACAGTGAGTTTTAGCTTAGCTGAGTCATCACTGAAAGAAGGTCAGGCATTTAAGAGTACCTTGTGGGGTCGGGGGTCCTAATGAGCCAGCAGCTTTGCTGCAGGTGGCAATATGGATGATTATCGCCGCTTTTTCAAGTGGTGCCGAGATGCTGTGAGGGCTAGGCAGGTTGTATTTTGGAATATACCATTTTCAATAGACAAATAAGACTGAGTTCTTCCCACCTTGTTACTTGTTTAGTACATGTGGACTTATTTCAAAATGGAAATATCAGGCAAGAGAGTTGCAGTACTCTCGGTTAGGCATTCAGTTTCGGTAATAGCCTAATAGCAATCTAATAGCAGCTTTCAAGAGGAGAATGTATGAGACCCTCGTCAGGAGACATCTTGCCATCTTCCTTTAATGAGCATTGGATACAGTACGCCCTCATCTTCCAAGAGAAGCAAAGTACTGATTATGAGCCTTGTGCTGGTCATAACCCTTAGGAAATTTACTGCCTTCTCATTTGGCAAAAGTTCATGCCTCTGTAACTTGTCTGTAAAGTAGAGGAACATCATGTACACTGATGATGAATCTTAGTATTAGTTATTACAATCTGAGTGGAATAAGGCTACTGACCACTAGATTGGCAAGGAGGTCCTCTGCCTAGACGGTAATAAGCAGCAAAAACTCTGTTCAGGAAGCTGTCTCTAAAAATATTTCTTAGGATTCGGTCTATACCCACTGCCAAGTTCCTAACATAGAGGACTGTTTTGCTCAATTGACTAGTTTGATTAACATGATTGCTATTTATTCTAATGACGTTCCTTTAAATCTTGTTAACTAACAAAGAGGCCCTTACTCTTCCTGTTTCAGAACGCTATGTCTCTGTCAGAATCTTGTCATTATTGCCAAAACTGTAAAGAACTTTGAAGGTTTCAAATGTTATGTTACTTGCAAGTTAATAGGTGTTACGGATACTATAATAAGGCACAAGGTTCCTGGGTCAATGCAAAAGAAGGAATGTGAGCATCCACAAATTTATATCACTTTCCCTTGCCCCATAGCTCATGGGATGGTCCAGAAAAGAACAGATGGATGCTAGTTATGAGGTGGGTTGCATTAAAGCAGTGGTTCTCAATCTTCCTAATGCCCCAATCCTTTAATACAGTTCCTCATACAAGTTGTGGCCGATGTTAATCAAAATGATTCATGGAAATTAATATTATTTCAAGCACTTTCTTATATAAGAAAAATCTATTGAAAATTTTAAAAATAATTTTTACTCTTTTAATTTCACAGTATTTTCTTAAAAGATATTGTTTAACCAAACTTAAATAGTCTGAGTTTAGCATCTGTGAACAATAAAGGAATACTTTATTCCTTAACACCAGAGATGCTAAGAAAATTAAGTATAAAACCAATATTTTTAAATAATATGTATTTTTTTCTAAAAGCAAGTTTAATGTCATGAAGGAATTGATCAACCGAGTATTACAGACAAAAAACTTATAAGGAGAAAACAATAAAATATGAAGTAATTTTTAAAATAAGCCATTTGCTTCTTGTATACAGCAGAATTTCTTAGGCTAATCTTCAGTGAATTGAAATTAAATAACATTTACTAAGCATCTAATAAGGGCCTAGCAGTAACCTAAGTAGTGTAGAGTAGAAACAGAGCATGAAAAAGAATCTCTTTAGCAACTAGCTCTAAACTAGAAGAGACAGGTAAATATGCGTCTGGAAAAAAAATATAAAAAGGCAAATAAATGTAAGCATAATAAAATAATCATAATACACATGGGCATGAGCACAAGTGACATTCCAATAAAATGGACATTATGAAAGATTTAGATATAAAGGGAAAAAAGAAAGAGGAAAAGAAACACAATAGGAGAGTTTATAAGCATAGAGTCTTAGGAGATACTATAACATATTGGGTTATATTTACTTTAAAAACTTTCTTTCTGGGCTAAGTTGTTTGAATACAGATTTCTGAGTAGAAAAATTCATTGCCAAGTCATCCCATACTGTTTATGTGGAAGTGCTCATTGGGAGGACTTAATCCATGTAATTAAAGGAGCAGAACACAAAAATGAGGATATACCAAGTTGCCTTGATCTGATGAAATGGTAAAAATCAATCCCATAAAAACCAGACTCCTCAGAGACCCAAGTATGAAAATTTGGAACCATTTCTCCATAACACCCTGTCATTTCTGCACATCTTGTGAGAAATCTAATGACTCTTTGTTTTAGATAATCCTTTCAAAGATATTTATGAAAGGAACAACTTTGTACAATGTCTGCTTTTAGTGAAAAAGACAGGTAAGGTTTCCTATCCATTATAAAAGTGCTGGCTCTTTTAGCACAAAGTTCTTTTCCTTAAAGCAGTGGTGCTCAACCTTCCTAATGCCATGACCCTTTAATATAGTTCCTCATATTGTGGTAACTCCCACCAACAAATTATTTTTGTTGCTTAGCAACCAATTCAGAAACTTGAAATTTAAAAAGAAAAATAGGTCATATTCAGTAAACATTTAAATTATATGGTGCTGGCTGGGCATGGTGGCCCATGCCCATATCCTAATGCTTTGGAAGCCTAAGACAGGAGTATTCCTTGAAGTCAGGAGTTTGAGCTAAGTCTGGGCAAGAGCAAGACCCTATCTGAGCAAAAAGTAGAAAAATTAGCTAGGTATGGTGGTATGCACCAGTAGTCCTAGCTATTTAGGAGGCTGAAACAGGAGTATCACTTAAGCCCAAAAGTTTGGGGGCTTCATCTATAATGATGCCTCTAGATTCTATTCTGGGCAGTAGAGTGAGACCCTGTCTCTAAATAAATAAATAAGTGTACATGATGTTGAGTCCCCTCTATGATTACTAATGTCATTTTTTTTAAGAAGGTAAAATCAGAAATATTCTTTAGGTAGAGAGTTGCATTCCATCCATCCATCTAGCCAGCCAGACAGCTGTTCAAATATTTGGGTATCGAATGTGTGACTGATTGATTATGTAATAGATGATGGTAGTCTAAGACTGAGCCAAAGGAATATGGAACCTGACTTCCTAAAATTTAGTCTTGTGGACTTATCTCTTAATCAAATAATCAAGCAGCGAAATAAAATTATAACTATAATAAGTGCTATAAGTGAGAAATTCATAGAACTATGACAGCACAGTATAGCAGGATTTGGCCTAGGCAGAAGTGTGAAGAAAAAAGTCTAGGAAATGATGATTCAACTGTGAAAAGGACTTAGCAATGAGGAAGTGGGAGAGAAAATCAATCTACGAAGAGAAAAATTTGTATTCAAAAGCAGCGTTGAAAGAAAGACCAAAGTAGGCCTAGGTCCCTAATACTATATTACATAAGCTCAAGCTGAAGAATGAAAACTGAGACCTTCCCCTTCTACATAGTTTAATCATTAAAAACTAAGAGCTGAGCCCACCTGGGTCACCTAGTTGAGTCAGCATTTCCATTGATTTTTCTCCCAGTTTCAGAAAATTTTTACCTCAGAAAATAGACTGCATATCAATAGATAACATCTCCACTTCCTTTGGGAAATTACTGCATATCAATCCATGTGAATAAACAGTTATTAATCTGGGAAAAACAGTTAATTAACCAGAAAAGTACCTTACCCTCTTGGACAACTGTCTTACTTATCAAATAGTTTACTTAACAGAATTAACTTCTAACCTGGATTACCAAATATTAAATTTTTATTATAATGCGGAATGTGCCCAGTTCTAATTTCTCTGATTTGAAAGGTTCTCCTGATACTATTTGAGTTCAGATTTCAAAACTTGATAATATTCTCCACTAGACTTCATCTTCTGGCATACAAGACTGTCAAGGTGATACCCTACTTTATTACAAACCTAATAAACTTAATTTGCTCAACGGGTTATTCTGCTTTTGTAGAGGCAGAATATACCTACAGGCCATATGAAGTTTCTTTCTTTTTTCTTTTTTTCTTTTGTTTTTATATATCCTCTTTTGATTCTAACCTTTACTTAACATAAAATCCATGAAATTTTTTTGGGTCACTGTGGTGGCAGTATGATTAGAATTGTACCTTTAAACAACCCCTCTAGTTTCAGTGCTATAAACTGATTATCAAGAAAGTATGAATTCTGGGAATGAATTCTTCATTCATTCTTCATTCTTCATTCATTCTTCATTCAATTCTGGGAAGTTTCTTTCTTTTTTCTTTTTTTCTTTTGTTTTTATATATCCTCTTTTGATTCTAACCTTTACTTAACATAAAATCCATGAAATGTTTACAGAGGATGGCAGTGTGGTGGCAGTATGATTAGAATTGTACCTTTAAACAACCCCTCTAGTTTCAGTGCTATAAACTGATTATCAAGAAAGTATGAATTCTGGGAAGTATAGAGACTATTAAGGTAGTGAGGTTCAGAGATGATGGTGGCTTAGCTTAGGATGATGCAAGTTGATATAGTAAGTGGTGAATAGGTTTAAAGAATTTAGTAAATAAGGCATTGTAATAGAGCAAATAAAGTGAGCACCAGAAAGTAGGGTACCCAAGGTAGATCTTTGATTTTTAGATTTCTAACTTCCATAATCCTTATTTTCTGGAAGTTATTTTCTCTTTTTTTTTTTCCATATAAAGAGTATCACTATAGAGTATCACAATAGAGAGTATCACAATAGAGAATATCACTATAGACAGTATCACTATAGAGTATCACAATAGAGTATCACTGTAGAGAGTATCACTATAGAGAGTATCACTATAGAGTATCACTATAGAGAATATCACTATAGAGTATCACTTTTGAAACCCTGAAGATAAAACAGACATCATATTCCCGTGTGGCCCCCACTGGTCTATAGTGTACCATTTTAGCAACTTGAGGGTCAGGGAACTTATCTTTACATTTATTTTTTCTTTGGGATGAAATTACTATAATGAAAGCTCTTCCAATAAGAAAAAACGTAAGACTTACATTCAAGGCACCTTAATCCATATGACCATGAATTGCAGATTTCTATATCTTACATAATTGAATGAGTGACTCCTACTTGATCTTTATTTACACAGCACATTGAGTTCAGAAGTGCAGAGGCAATTTTCCAAGATAACCTGGCAGATTCAGGGTGACCAAGCCCAAAGGTGCCCTGAGTTCCACTCTGTCTCCACCTCTGCATCTAATCCTCAATGTAAAAAAATAAATTGTATAGACTCTGTGGGTGATATCTCAGCTCTCTGAAGCTCTGTGAGTGATTTTCTTGGGATTTTCATTATTTGCTTAGATTGTGGGGTGGAGATGTCTTATCACATGGTGGGTGGGATCAGGAAAGAGTTAGTGTAGTCCCCTCTGGTCTTTTGGGGTATTTTAGGAACTGTGAATTGAGGGATAAGTGGTTGCTAGGGTGACAGTTGGAGGTAGTCCAGCTGGTTCGGCCACCTCTCAACATTTAATAAGCCCCAAGGGAAGTGTCTGGCTTTACTTACTGGCAGATCTTTTGAGAACACTAGGTAATTGAGATCTCTTTGTTTTTGGTTTTTTGACTCCTGTCATTATTGCTGGGGCAGAAAGAAAAGATCTGAAGAATGCCCTAGTATATTATCAATAAAATATTTGGCTTTCAATAATGTTACTTTATTATATTATTCATGAATTTTTAACACATTCCTAAACACCTCCCTACACATCAGAAACACTTTAATACATTAGTAATATATCTTTGTAATTATATGTATCCTTGTAAATAAGTAGCACCAATTAAGTCATATATGTCTGTTAATTTATGAAATGTTTATTAAGTTAGTGTCAATATTGTAATTCTATAGTATTAATATTTTCCCACATTATTTTGTCTCCATCCAGTTTATTGCTTTGAATGGTTTAAAAATAGTACTTTTTACTGTATATTCACCATATTTTACTTATCTTTTCCTCCATTAATTGACATCTAAGTTATTTTCAACTTATCCCTACCACAAAATGAACTGAGACAAAAAATCTGTACATGTATCTTCTAATGGAAAGGTATGTGAATTATACTGGACTATGTACAAAGAAGAAAAATTGTAAGACCATAGGTTCTATGTGTTTTGTGATGTGCATGTGTATGTATCTGCGTATATGCTGAATTTGACTAAGTACTGTAAATTTCTGTTTAGGAACTCTGTACTACTATGTTCCTCCATAAAATACAGCTCCAACAACAATTCTGTTTCCCTGTAAATTTTGTGTCTTTCTAAACTCTTGATCACATCCAGATTTTTAATTTCTGCAAGCCTGGTAGGTAGTACTATTATCCTCTTGTATCTGACTCCCAGTGAAAAATGTGTATCTTTCTATAGGTGGAATTTCTGTGTCACATCCTTGATCTCAAGGTTTGAGGAATAAAATCATGGATCACTTCAGTGAGTGAAAGGACAGGGTTTATTGAAAGATAAAGGAGATAGGTAAGAGAAAGAGGGTTGTAGGGGGACCTAACACAGCCACACATGAACTCTTCCCCCTCCTCCTCCTTTCCTCCTAAGAAAAATGATACAAAGAACCTAGTTGGCCCCAAAGTTTATGCCAAGGACCCTAACTCACCAAAGCCATTGGTCAAGCTATAAAATTTACCTACGTACTATGACTCCATGTAAAAGAAGTCTCTAGGGTGGTGCCTGTGGCTCAAAGGAGTAGGGCACCGGCCCCATATACCAGAGGTGGCAGGTTCAAACCCAGCCCTGGCCAAAAAAAGTCTCTAAATGATCCTGAGTACAGAAGCCACCTTTGCAATGCCGAGGTGAGGTGGGTCACTCTCCCCTTTCACCCCTTTCAATAAACCCTGCCTGAACATCTCTGCTCTGGTCTCATCTCCGGATGCTGCTGCTTACACCTTTCAAGCCTCTGGCAACAGAAGGGGAGGTCCACGTGGGCAGCCTGTGTGGGACTTCTGTGTAAGGACTTAGATATTGCTTTTCCTATCATGCAGGTGGGGGTGGGAGGGATTTGGGAATATAAATCTGGAACATGTCACAGTTGGTCAGGAGCTTTCAGGCAGAAAATAATCTTAAAATTAGTGAAGAAATTGGTCCTTGCAGCCCGAGGCAAGGCATTAGAGTGTGTGCTACCTATTTTAGGAGAATCTAGATAGGATCCTAATTAGACTGCTTTTTTCATGACCTTGCTTGAGCCCAGACAATGTAGCCTGGAAAGGGCCTGCTTGTGCCTAGAAATGGGGGGCTGTGATGAGAATGATTTCTAAGCTCATCCAGGCATAGAAAATGGGGAACCCTGTATTATTTCTATGTATTTATCATTCATTTGAATACTGTCTTATATGAACATCAGTTCATATTTTCTTATATTTCTACAAGTTGCTTATTTAGAGGTATGAGTATCTTCTTTCTATCTGTCAGCTGAAATTTAGCATTTATAATATTCATATTAGAAAATATGCTTATTTCTGAATTTAACTTTTTGGAAATAACTGTAGAGTCATTGGTAGCAATAAAAATAAAATACAATTTCTTTTAATTTCATCTTGAAAAACTATATTGCAAAATCACAGTCGGGTTATTGACATGGAAACAGCAAGAAACAACAACAAAATCTCCCTTCTGTTGCCCATTAGTGCTAGGCTCATCTCCCAAACCTATGCCCCAGAGTCACCAATCTAGTTCCAGAAATCAGCAAAACTGATACTTAAAAATACTCATAAGAACAATGAATAAGACATTGCTTTTATGAAAAGATAAATAAAATTGCCAAATCATTAGGTAGATTAAATAAGAAAAAAAGAGAAAAGACCTGAATAGATAAAATAAGAAAAGAAAAAAGAGACATGACTACTTACACTACATAAATACAAAGGAATACTGGAGATTATGATAACATCCAAAATGCCAGCTTATTAGAAGACCTGCAGAAATGTATAAATTTCTGGAAACATACAACATACCAAGGTTAAATCAAGAAGACGTGGAAAACCTACACAGGCCTATTATATATAACAAGACTGAATCTGTGACAAAACGTCTCCCTTCAAAGACAAACTCAGGATCCATTAAGTTCATTGCTAAATTCTATCAAACATTAAAAAAGAACTAATACAAATTCTTCTCAAACTCTTCCTGAAAATTAAAGAGAAAATACTTTCAAACTCATTCTATAAATTCAGCATTACCCTGCGACCAAAAGTGGACAAGGACACAACAATAAGAATATTATAAATCAATGTCCCTATTGAATATAACTGCAAAAAATCTTAAAACAACAACAAAAAAAGCAGGGAGAAAGAAGGGGATTAAGGAGATGAGTTGGGTGCATAGATGATGGCAGAGCCCCGAATAAGGAGAGTTTTTTCCTTGCTGAAGCCTGGGGTGGGGATGGGATTTAGCCAAATCCAAGGTATGTTTGAAGAGGTAAGATGTTGTTCTGGAAGGAAGTTTCTAGCGGCTCACTAGGGATCTGCCCTCAGTCCTCTCAGTCCTCCTCAATTCTCTTTTCCTGGCTTTCTCTCTCTCCTCTTTCGTGCTACTAATGCTTTAGCTAAGTGCTATGAAAATTTCTTGTAGATACAAATCTTGTTAAAATACGGATTCTCATTCAGTAGGTCCAGGGCAGGGCCTGGGACTCTGCTTTCCTCACAAGCTTTAATAAGTAACTATCTACTGTATGTTAAGATGATATTCACAGAGATATGATAGTTTATTTACTGATAAGGAGTACCTTCAATACACAATAAAGTTAAAATTCTTCTAAAGGAGTTTAATTTTAGATTGTTTAAACTCATTTTGGTTGAAAGATACTCATGTTTAGAAAAACATATATCAATATCAAGTTGTAAAGTGAATGTGTATATAAATTAACTTCATTTCTGATAGTTCATTAAGCATCTATTAGGAAAAATCAAATTATGTATAAATTAAGACTTTCCTTTATAACTTTCAAGAAATAAATATATGTAGTTTACATTAGTCAGATATCTCAAATGCCAATAAAAAATAATAGCAAATATGATTTCTTTTTTCTTTTTTTTTTTTTTTGAGACAGAGTCTCACTCCATTGCCCTTAGTAGAGTGCTGTAGTGTCACAGCTCACAGCAACCTCTAACTCTTGGGCTTAAGTGATTTTCTTGCCTCAGTCTCCCAAGTAACTGGGACTATAGGCACCTGCTACAATGCCTAGCTATATTTTTTGCAGTTACCACTGTTGTTTTAGTTGGCCGGGGCCAGGTTTGAACCCTCCACCCTCAGTATATGGGGCTGGCGCTCCTCAGTATACAGGCAGAAAATACGATTTCTTAAAGATAATAACTATGAAAGAAATTATTTTGACAATTCAGTTAGAAACTGATGATGAGAATGAATGATATTTGCCTGGGTTTGCATCATGTATCCACAAAGCACAGACTCCTTGGATAAGATTTTCTGTTCTCTTGATACTACATTCCTAATGTTATACCTTTAGAACACGTTTCAATTAATAGGGTGGAAATAATACATAACAAACTGTAAATCAAACTGAAGAACAAGCAGATTCTTTTTCAGACTTACAAAATACTCTGTTTGAACATCCAGTGGAGGTATATAGCAATTAAAGATTTAGGGGGAAAGGCTTTGTTGAACTACAGAACTATAGACACAGAAACATATCAGAAATTGAAAGAACAAACAAAAGGCCCAAGAAGAGAACATAGAGATAATTATAGGGTAAAGCATATAACCTCAGGGAACACAAATATTCACAAGATGAGTAGAGAAGGGAAGTCAATAAAAGCCAATTAGAAAGGGCAACAAGAAGGTAGGGAACGTCCTTATGATAAAAGGATTTTTTTCCCCTCTGAGTAGATGCCTAGCAATGGGATTGTAGGATCAAATGGGAAGTTCTCTGAGGATTCTCCACACTTCCTTCCAAAAAGGTTGTGTTACTTTGCAGTCTCATCAGCAGTGAGACTCTCCACATCCACCACAGCATTTGCAGCTTTGAGACTTTGTGATGTGAGCTATTCTCACTGGAGTTAGGTGATATCTCAGGGTGGTTTTGATTTGCTTTTCTCTGATGATTAGGGAGGATGCGCATTTTTTTCAAATATTTGTTAGCTATTTGTCTGTCTTCTTTAGAGAAGGTTCTGTTCATATCTCTTGCCAAGAAGTAGATAGGATAGTTTATCTGCTGATTAATTTCAGTTCTCTTAGATTCTAGTTATCAACCTTTGTCAGATTGTTTATCACAGCTCAATGTATAATTGCAAAAATGTGGAATCAACCTAAATGCCCACCACCCCAGGAATGGATTAACAAGATGTGGTATATGTATACCATGAAATACTATTCAATCATTAAAAAAGATGGAGACTTTATATCTTATGTATTAACCTGGATGGAGGTGGAACACATTATTCTTAGTAAAGCATCACAAGAATGGAGAAATAAGAATCAATCCAATGTACTCAGTTCTAATATGAAGGGAGTAGATGATCTACTATAAGGGGTGAGTTAGGGGAATGAGAGGTAAGGAGAGAGGAAGAAGGAGAGGATGGGGGTTCGTGGTGTATGGAACACCATTTGGGGATGGGACACAATTACTAGAGGGATTTTGCCTAACAACTGCAATAGGTGTAACCAAATTCTTTGTACCCTCAATAAATCCCAAATAATAATAATAAAAAAATCATAAAGAAAAGAAGGTAGGTTGGCTTGGTGCCTGTAGCTCAGCAGCCAGGGCACCAGCCACATACACTGGAGCTGGTGGGTTAGAATCCAGCCTGGGCCTGCCAAACAATGACAACTACAACTAAAAAATAGCCAGGCGTTGTGGCAGGCACCTGTAGTCCCAGCTATATGGGAGGCTGAGGCAAGAGAATCACTTAAGCCCAAGAGTTTGAGGATGCTGTGAGCTATGATGCCACAGCACTCTACCGAGGGCAACATAGTGAGACTCTGTTTCAAAGAAAACAAAAAAGAAGGTAAGGCAGGCAACAGGAGAGTGTGGTTAAGTCTACACTAATTGGTAAGATGGTAAGAGACATTGTAGCAGGGAATTATAAAGTGGTAAGTATTGTAAAGAGGCAAATCTCCAAGAAAAGCAAGAACAACTTACTTAATAATTTCAATGTTTATCAGCAGCCTTTACTAAAGTCATACTAGAAGAAATGTGTGGTATATGATACAATTGGATAATTTAAGTGTAAAAAAGGAAGATAGTATGAGCATTAAATAGTTTTTAAAGAATTATATTTGAAAGAAGAATGTAGATAATGCAAAAAAAATTAGTTGCAAAATCACTTTCTTAAGATTTTTCTTTCCCTTGAACAAAAGCATCTCCAAATTAAACACTGAGATACAGGGAAATTATAACTAGAATTTAGTTATCAATAGTTTCAATCCAAGGCAGAATTATGACACCAGAAGATGAAGCCGCTGTGGGGGATACTTTGCGGTTCATACTGTGTGATATCCCAGAGCACTGCAATGCTATTTCTTGCAAAGTCTCTCTTGCCTTTTTATCTTGGAATTGTTATAGAGACAGTGGATAAAAGCATCAAAAGAACTCTGATAATCTTTATTTTTATCTCCCAAAAGAAATGTTAAAAGGATTTGGTAGAAAAACACACCAAAACTAATGCTTGCTAATATGGTTATAAAGCTGTGCCTGGGATCCAACCCCATGCTGAAATTAAACAATTGTGTTTGCTGGCTAACCTCAATCTAAATAATAGTTCCTCTACCCTAAGGGAGTCATATATGAAATGTAATCATCTTTTCATTATGAGTTTGCAGGTTTTATGTCTTATGAATCCCTAGGAAAAGTATTCTAGAGCCCTATATCAGAGAGAACACACTGAAATGTTTTAACTCGTGATAACTTCCTGTCTGCTTTTTAATCTCCTTTCAGTAAGGATTCCTTTTGCCAGTCTTTGAAAAGAAATCTCTGCTGTAGTATGAGTGGCAACTTAAACCAAGAGCATCACACTTTTCATTTGTTTTATTGCTTCTTAAAGTTTAATTTTGCATACTCTTTCAAAAGACTATAGTTAGGACTGCTTTGCCTTCAGAGCTTCTTGCTGCTTTGTGATAATTCTGAACTTCCTGACTATTTCATTCTATCTTTTACACCCACACTGTGGCTTCTCCTTACTTGTTTTCATTGCCACTTGGCAACAGCTTAAGCACAAAACTGAATTGCTTATCTTTGTATCCTCCTGTGCTTCCACAAGCCCCAGTAGATGTCGAAGACAAAGTGAATGTAGACATAAATCATGGATTGAGGTAGAGCTCTCATTATTTTACAGAAAATATTGTAAATAGCATTTGCTTCAGGGCAAAACATACAGTTTTTAAAAGCATATAGTTTTACCTACCCTACAAGTGATTTAAAAATAAACACACAAAGGTGGTTAGTGTTTTCCTTAGAGAACTACAACTACTCCATTTACTTTCTTCTTAGACAGACTATTCTTTAGTGGGAAAGAATGTTTTTGTTAATTAAACAAACTCTCTGGAAGGCTTATCAGGAGGATGACATTATAATCGAGTATTCAACCAGACAAACTAAATAAACCTTAGCAATAAACAAGATGATGAATCTACCAACAAAGGAAGGCTCGTTGAGTAGATGATATTTCAAATTATAGTAAAATCCCCATAGTACCAAAATACAGATTCCATGATACCTGTAAATAGCACCAGTCCTCTGATTAGCCCAAGTTCTCAACGAGGACTGATGGTTTTTTTTTTCTTGGTTGTGGTGGTGGAGATAGAAGAAAAGTGTGGGTAAATGACTGTCTTGTGATAATTTGGGTCTGTCAATTCAGTATAGGGAGCATGCCTTCTTTGTAATAATTGGTTCTTTTTCTCCTTGGCCTAATAAATAGAAACAAATGAACAACTTATTTCCCCCCTTTTTAATCCACATAGTATTTGAAAGATTAATTAACAAAAATATTGCATTTTTGTTAACTTTGCAATACCAGTACTCAGCATTTTGTACAATTGAATTTTTGGACCTTACTTATTCAGTCATGGCAGAGTTTCACCATTTATGTAACCTGAAGTAAATTCCCAACATTCTGAGCTTGTTTCATGGGTAAACTATTTTTAATTTGAAATTCTGTCTTTGAAAATCAGAAAATTTTCATATCATCTTCAATGTTTGAAAAATAAACAGAACTATGATTGAGACAACTTTTAACAAATTGAAAGTTAAACAAGTGTTTCCACCAGAAACAAATGTTGGTCTGATTGAATGTACCCAAATACAATTTTGGTTGACTTAAATAAATATTTTAATTCGAAAGTATTTTCCAGAGCACATGTGGTCACATAGCGATTAACATATAACACGGTTCCTCATAACAAAGACTTATTTTCAACAAATATTATATTACTGGAAGACTAAGAATTAGATAATCTAATTTTGTATAAAGATTTTTTAAGTAAACTTTTACAGTATCAAACCAATAAATCGGCATGGAAGAATGAAATGTAACTTTCATTGTTTCCTTGAAAATATTTCAGTAGAGGAAATCAACCAATGGGCACATAGGAATTACACAGGTGGGTTTTTTTCCTTAAGGAAACAAGCGTCCCATTATGCTTTTATCATCTATTAGTTCCATATTTAAATTATTTTTGTTTCAGTTGTGAACTGTTTCCATACTTTCAGTATATCTGAGATAACAGTAATTGTTTGATGGGAGGGGACTGCATCATGACATTTGCTCCAGTTCTGAATGGGTAATGTATTTAATATGTTTATAACAAAATCTTAGCGTCTCTTAAGATTTCTTAAATGGATAGCATGTTTATTTTATTTTTATGTAAAGAAGCTTTAAAATAATTCATTAAAATCATTTAATTGTATCCACAAGTTTGCCTTGAGATTCAGTTTTACACATGCAGTTCACACAACAGAAGGAAAGCACAGAGAAAAACCTAAGCTAGCAAAATGTTTTCCTTAAACCAATCCAGAAATTCTTTCCTAAGCAAGAGACCTGTGTAAAATTAGCTACTGAACAAGCAGAAACTTAGACGCAGAGCACAGCTTTTGTGTATTTAGGAGAATACGTTTTGACTGGATTTGAAATGTTTTTCTGGGCAATCATTACAATTAAGCATATTAAACTCTTTCTCTTTTTTGCCAAAGTTAATTTATATAAATTATTTCACTTCAAAAAATCATCTTTATAGTTAAATATATCTTTATGAAAGTCAATGCTATTGCTTAGTCATTTGTTTTATACAGAAAATGTCTTATTTCAACAACACTGCACTATTCAAAAGCCAGCTGTGTTCCTTTTTAATCAAGGAAGTTTTTCCATCATAACATAAAAAAATACAAACTCAGTGACTTAGAAAATATCTTGATCTCTGCTCCCAAACCTGAAACGTCTTCTCTTTCTCTTGTTCTCTGTCATCTCCCTGGAAGTCTTTTTTGGTATCCTTACTGGATCCTCTTGGTTATTCCAATGTTTAATTGCTGGATTAACTCTAAATGTTGACTTCCCTCTTGCCTTTTAGTCTGATCTTAACTCTTAGTCTTGTCCTGCAAGTCTAAAGATGTCCATATTTAAATTTATGGTGCTAATCTCCCCACTAACCACATACGTCTATGTTGCTATTTGATATCTCTGTGACATGTTTTATGTATAGCTCCAACTTAATAAACCCCAAATAAAATTTTTCATTCCTCTACCGGCCAAATCTCCTTCTTTCATTTCAGCATAATGGTTCACCCTTGATGCCTTTATTCTGGTAAAAAGAAAGAAAATCCAGGAATTTTCCTGACAACATCTTTCTCCTTACAATCAACTAATTCATCAGAAAATTGACAAAGCTCTGCTTTTAAAATATATCCAGACAACATCCACTTTCTAGTCTCTCCAGTGTTACCACCCTAATGATAGATGTGTGCACGTGATCTTCTACGTATAACCCAACACAAGTAAAGGCTTGCTTCCTAATGGCAAGAAAGACAGCCAGCAGACCCCTTCCACTCCTCACTTACTTCAGGAGATGCCTCAGCGGCAGTGAGCCACCACTCCGGGGGTGCTGCTTTTCCAGCCAGGGTGGCTCACATGCTTTCCCAGTGACTGAGCAGGTAGGGATTATGAAGTTTACCTGGCCTTTGAATCTCAATGCAGAGTGTTTTTATACATGCACACAACATGATTATTACTTAGATTATATATAAAACAAGAAATAATAAAATGTAAAGAGCCCACGTATATGTGTTTTCACTTATCCAAGTAATAACGATAGTGTTCAATTACTTGGCTGAACTAGAAAGGTCAACCGAGGCACAGCAGTCATTGAAAGCAAAAGTGAGTGGAAATTGAAAAGAAAACTGAAGAGGCACAGGCAGTGTGCATAGAAAGTAGAAGTAACCTGCCCAAGTTCCAGGGTGATAGAGAAATTTTATTTAGGATGAATAAAGAGAAAGTTTAGAGCACTTCCAAAGAGAGTTGGAAGTGGGTCCCACTCCTAAAGGAAAAAAGAAGAGAGAGGCAGAGATGCAAAGGTCTGTAGCAACATAAATACTCTGGATTTGCAACTGTAAGTCTTTCATTGACTTCTCTGCATTTCCAGGGTGTTGTCCTTTTCTATTGGTCATTGGTTACCTAGGTTACTCACATCTTTATTCTTATAGGACCTTGCCACTTCCTGGTTCAGCAGTTCTAGTTTTCCTCCCATCTGCCTTTGAAGCCCCTTTCTTAGTATTCTTCCCAGATGGTAAAGACTGTGTATTTGATACAGGTAAGGTTAGAGCAAGATGCTAATCTTATTTCAGTTCTGTGTTACATTGTATTACTTTAAAAATTTCACTAGTTATCACCAATAAAAGAAATGCCACTTCCACTACCTCCTTAGAAGCTTTATTTTGGCTATTCTGAAAGATCTGTCAGTATTATAAAAATATAAATACTTCATGTAATTGCTTTGTGAGATATTTTGTTTACCAGTAATACTTTACGCTTAGAATTATAGAAAAATATAAGTTATTTAGGAAAAGCAACTTATCAAGTAAATGGCATATACAGGGCAGACAAAGTTTGTGTGTAATTTAAGACAGTTTAACATAGTAAAATTATACACAAACTTTACGGACACTCTGCAAATCTTATTGTTGCAGCCAGTTGACCAGATGAGCAACATCCCATTGCAATTAAATATCTCACATAATCAAAATATTTTAATATCAATGTTCTTATAATTATTTGTTGTGGGATGCATTGCTTCATAGATTACATATACACTAGCTTAATTTTTCTCTGCATGTAATTCTTAAATCTACTTAACATTTTTACCTCTTGAGTTTAATGTGAATATTGGAGGATGACAGGAAGAGAGAAGGAGATGACTTCCCTTAATTTATTTCTGTAGATATTTTTCATACTGCTAAGATTTGGAAAAGTTCATCTAAAATTATGTAAAGACATCTTTGTGAAGGTATCTATGCACTTAACTTTATTCTTTCCTGGGGGGAAAATACTCTTGCAAGTTTCTCCTGAAGAGAAGTTACCACTAAAAGAATTGAAGCAACATTGATGGCCAAATATCAGAATTTATATTTAGGGACAGAATCTTTCCGTAACAGTTAAGAGATCCACTCCCCTTTCCCACCCCCTAAATGGGGGAGAACATTCTTTCTGTTATTCCAACCCTCCTCAGGCTATAGCCCAGACTGATGGATTCCCTCGGTAAGCAATTCCCTCCCCAGGGAAAAATGAAGTTCAACATATGTACCTCCAGCAGTGTCACAGTGACATATTGGTCTTATCATAAAATTTTAAATTGCTTATATCTATACGGTGTTTAGCTGCTCAGATGTTTGGGTTTCTAGGAAAGCAGTTTTCTTTATTAATGACTTTGGTTTCTTTTGTTAACTAGATAGTTTGTCATTTATAAAATGGTATCTTGGAAACTTCTACAGTGAGAAAATCGTTTACTCTCTTTATATACAAAGCATACATCAGAACTAATGATTGTTTTAAATCACTTAAGAATATGTATCACAAAAAGGAGGGAGGAAAAGGCCAGTTTCAAATGCTAGACAGGTAAAAACAATGAACGATGTCTTCTTTGCTTATAACGGCCTGGCAGAAGAGAAAAGTTTTAAAACAATACCGTATAAATCAAGTCAGTAAATCGTGTGCTTTCATGGAGTGATGTAAAAGTGGAAAATATATTCAAAATACACAGTGTAAGCAATACTATGAAGCTAGTGGTACTCATATTGGGGGTCAGCACCTTTATTGTACCCCATCTTATTGATACTGAATTTAGAAATGGAATGTCTTAGTATTTATCTTCTTACATAGTTGTTCTGGATGATGATGCCTCATAGCAGTGATATAATTTTTGCAAAATTATTTTCTGAATAATTAGTCTGGATTAAAATTCAGACATCCCTAGTCTATTTACAGAGCTCTCTTAGCCTGGCCAGGCTGAGTCTGCCCTCTACACAAATATTCAGTCTTCCTACACTCCTTGCTTTTAGATTTGCTCTCAGCCCTATAAGAAATCAGCACAACCCTGGGTTGGGGATCAGGAATTTTCTTCCATGTTACGTCCCTCTTTCCTCTCAGCTTGCTGGGGTCATGGTCCTCACCCTCCTCGTACTTACTCAATACCTCAGGCCTTCTGTTTTGCCTTTGTCAGTCCAAATTTTGTATATTAAGAACAATGGATGGAATGAGAAGGGATATGAGTAAGTTCTAAGTTGATAATTCTTTACATCTTGTTACTATTCAAGCTGCATAAATTAGTCAGAACTTAGTGAATGAACACACAAATTTTATTGTATGTTTACATCAAAAGAAAAACTGCATATAATGAACTGAAATATTTAGGAAGAATCTTAGTAATGTCTACAGCTTTTTAATACACAAAATATTTTTGGATAAATAGATGATAAAGACGTGGCTAGACAGATATGTGACAAAGCAAACCTACTAAAATATTAACAATAAAAATTCAGTTGGTTAAAAAAAAAAAAAGAAGAATTATTCTTTCCAAATCCTTAAGCAGTAAATCTCCTGTGTCCCATATAATTTTCCTAGGGAAAAATTTTCAGGTGTCAGTTTTTTATCTAGTCTTCCTTAGGAGGACAAGAATTTCTCATAAGAGTTTCAACAGATTGTGGCCCCTCCCACAGACATTGGCCATCTCAATCTATTCATTCTTTCCTGAAGTCCTATCACCTTGAATTTCATCTCACTTTCTTCTTTGTCTCTCCGTATGTGTTAAGGCAAATTCCAAGCATTGTATCCCAACTGTGAGGGTGCAGAAGCCAAGGCCACCTTTAGCAGGGAGGTAGGGCGTTTTGAATGTGGTTACAAGGGAAATGACTATAAGTAAAAGCAAAAATCATGCTACATAGAGTCAGAATATACTACTGGAAGAAACATTTGTTCCACTCTTTTTTTAAATCCTTCAGTCCTCACAATTTGCATTTTTGAAAGAAGGGGGGCTGGCCAGAAGAAGGCTATATGAAAAACAAAATTATTACCAAATTGATCTTTGAAAACTTTTAAAATTACTTTGGGTGCTTATGGCTATCTACAAACCAAAAAGACAGAGAGATAAAACAACCCAGAACAATTCACTCCTGTAACACTCTCTGCCCCATTTTAAAATAATATTTTCTCTAGTTATCATTTATCGAAGTGATCACATATCCAACAGAAATCACAGTGTCCAGTTATTTGAAAAAACTCGCAGATAGTTTACAAAATAAACCAGCAGAAATGTCATGCAGAGATATGTATGAAATGCCCTGAAGATGAAAAATAAACAGAGACGGATGAAAAAGAGCCAGAGAAGAAATGGAACTTCAAGTTATTTAAGGACCAGAGTACTTTACGTAAAAAAGCAAAACAAAAACATTTTTATCATGTCATACCTTTAAAATTATCTAGAAAGTTTATTCACGGAAATATTGCAGTCTCTGTGTTAGAAAATTCAACCCAGTCCTAAACTAATCCAAGCAAGTTTTCTTTCAATCTATGTTCATTCTTTTGATTCAGATAATTTTTAAAACTTCAATTTAATACATTTTATTAACCAAAGAATGAAAACATCCTAACGCATCCATTAACACTTTAGAAAACAAATGTCTTTGGTTAATAAAATTAAAACTTTTTTGTTGTTGTTGTCCCTCCTCCCTCCTAAATTTGTTTTCACAAGTAAAACTATCAGAGAGAACCTATTTTTTTTTTTTAATTTCAGAATATTGGGCGGGGGGAGGTGTATGTGTTTTGTTTACATACTTAGTTTTGTTTTTTTTTGCCCCATACCCATAAAAGTGTGCACCATATCCAACAGGTGTGAATTTATCTCTAAAGGAAATGTCGCAGGAATGGAAAACCAAACACATGTATTCAGTATCCAGATGGATCCGATTGATTAGAGAAACCCTTTTTAAATCATCACAGCTTGCCCACCAGTTTTCATTTATCAGAATATCAGATTCTGTGTTACGTTCTGAAATTGGAGCATGCCATGAGTGTTCTATGTCAGGCTCTTAATAAATAATATCGCCTGTTTTACTTCAGAGAGTGCTTGCTTTTTAGGGTGCCAAGAAGAATACTGAATATATCCTAGAGCATATTACATGTTAATATTATGGCTAAAACTGGTAGTTAAATGTAGTTCTGATCTGTAGTTTCTTGGCTAAAACTTGAAAGTAGCAGACTGTATTGTCATATACAAGGTTTATATTTCCCTGCCTGGTCTGTTTATTCCATTTAAAAGGAGCTTATTCCTTGCCTACATTTAAGATTCGTGTATAGTCTCCTTTCCATGTTTTTGTTATCAATATTTTATCTAATGAGTTAATTGTTTATTATTGGTAATTTTATATAACTACTGTGTGCTTTTTATTTACTGTCTTAAAACAGTGTGTGGGTGGGCAAAACAATATTTTAGAGCTGCCACCATGCCAGCTGGCCACCTCAGTGTCTCACGGTGGGTGTTCAGCTTCGTTCAGTTGCCACATGACATGAAACAGGGCTTTGACCCTTGCAGCACTTCTGCTTGTAAAAGAGAACTAGGCTATAAAAATCAGGATGATTTCATCAACAGTAGATCCTCCAAAGATACATTCCATGCTTTGGTTATTTACTGTACATGGTCAGCAGAGTAATGCCCTGTCAAAGTTAGTAGTTTAAGATCTGTTTAGAAAGACTGGGAGTCAGGCATGGTTGCTAAAGATTTTTTTTTAAAACATTAGAGCTAGAAAGTTATTATTCGTTACCACGTCTTGTAACACACATTATAAAACTTTAATATTATCAGCCTCCTTTACACCTCATGTGCTGGCCTTCCTTGTTGTGTGGAATTTCATAACTAATCTCTTTTCAGAATGTATAGTCATGATAATATGCAGGAGATCTGTATGCAGACCTGTGTGAATACAGAATATACAACACTAGTACTGAATTTTATAGCCTGTATTTTAGTTTTATTATTCTTTGATTGTCTGTATCATACTTTCAAGCAATGTCAATTCAAATCATATATCCTGAGTGTTTAAGTGGAATTATGCCAATAATGTTAGTATCAAAGTTCTAGGAATTGCTTCTTCTATTTGTTCTTTAATGGATGTGCATGTGCAGACTCCTAAAGAGCAGATGAAAAGTAGTTAGAGCAAGAATGTGATGATATTAGATAAATAAGGGCAAGCAATTTTTTAGTTTGTCCCATTAAGACAAAGGAGCTGTCTAATGATCTCCTGGTTAAAAAAAAAAAAAAAAAAAAATCAGCTACAAAATGTTCTTTTTAATAGCACAGAAAAAAAATCATAAGCAAGAAAAATCTGTTTAGAAACTTTAGGACATTATTGTGATTTGGATGCAAAAAAGAATGTGTTAATAAAATGACACACAAATGTAGTGAGAAAACAGTTGATATGGTTATGTAGCACTGAGGTGAGTATCCTCCCCACAGGGAGTAGACTAACATGGCCTTCCAGGTCCTCTTGGGTGTTGAGCATCTATGATCCTAGAATTTGATGACTACAGGTAAAATTTTCCATATTTCATTATCAATCTCAGGAGATTCCTACTCAGTATTTTGAATATTTAATTTTCTAAAATAATGAGAGTCAATTTATTGGAAAAAAAAATAAAGCCAGAGAAATAGAAATCTGCTTAAAATTAAAATCACAATATCATCTTACTATAATTGGAATAACTACTATTAAAAAGACAAAACACATACACAGTTATGTCTGAGGATCCAGAGAAAAGGGAACTCTTACATTCTGTTTGTGAGAGTAAAAGATAGTACAACTCTTATGGAAACCAATAAGGAGATTTTGTAAAGAACTAAACATAGAACTACCATTCAACCCAGCAATCTCACTACTAGATATCTACCCAAAGGGGAAAAAAAAAATCATTGTCTCAAAAACATACCTGCTCCCATATGCTTTTCACAGCACAATTCACAATAGCTAAAGTGTGCAGTCAACCTAAAGGTCCACCAATGGATGACCGGATAAAGAAAATGTGTGGTACCTACAGCTGCTGGAATACTATTCAGCCATTAAAAAGAATAAAATTACATTTTTTTGGCAGCAACATGGATGGAACTGTAGGCCACAATCTTAAGTGAAATTAGTCAGACACAGAAAGACAAATATTGCACGTTTTCACTTATCTGTGGGAGCTAAATCATGTGTGCATATGGATATAGAGTGGGACTGGTAGACAAGGGAGACTCAGAGGAGTGAGGGAGTGGGAGGTAGGTAGATGGTGAGAGATTATTTGATGTGCATAATGTACATTATCTGGGTGATGGATGACCAGGTATTTACAGTATTAAAGCAGTATACATCACTGAGAATGTAAAATTCTAAGTTGTGTAGGAATAAGATACTAACTTGATTATTTTAAGTTTGAAAATACTCATTCTGCTCTGGTTTTAGGATTAGTTTAGAACACTTAAAGCACTTTTTCTAATAAAATCAGCATTATTACTATTGGTGACCATCATCATGATAGTTGATTCTTATTAATTGTTAATTGATAATAGGGACGAAAACTTGATGAGAAACAGGATAGGTACGTAGTCTCAGTGTAGCTACCCACAATATATTTATTGAATACAAAATTTACTTAAAATACAGTGACTTCACTGTGGAGAAATCTTGCTATGCCACCATCACCAAGTGACCAAGTTACTATCTGCGGTACTGGGAAAATGAATATCATGTGCCTCCTCGTACGTTATACGATGAACTGAGTAGAGTGTAAAATCACTTTCATGATATTCCATCAAAATGCAGAATCTGATGCTAACCAGGAGGAAATATTACACAAGCCCAAACTGAGAGATACTCTGTGCTCTTCATAAGTACTGAAGTCACAAAAGACAAGAAAGAATAAAGACCTGCTTCAAATTAAAAGATAGAAAAATGGCTTGATAGCTGAATACATCGGGAGATACTGGATGGGATCCTAGGCCAGGTAAGGGCATTAGAGGAGAGTTTTTTTTTTTTTTAATTTGAATGTGTTCTACAGGTTAGGTAGATTTTATTATATTGGTGATGACTTTCTTGTTTTTACAATTGTACTATGGTTTTATAAAAGTTTTCTTGTTTTTAAAAAATTAGGTAAAGATAGGAGAAATACATGTGAGATATTTTATAATGTTTCAGAAAATTTTATATTCAAGTCGACGAAATTTTTGAGCCACTTGAAAAGCACATATATAAACTATGGTAGCATTTTCACATTTGTGGAATCTAGGGGGTGAAACGCATGTAGGAATTTTTTGTACTAGTATTGCAATAAATCTGCAATACTTAAAATTTAAAGAAAATAAACACAAAATCAGTTTAAGAGTCCAGGATAATCAAAAGTTGCTGGTGAATTCTATGAGATCCATACTTCTGAATCTGCTGTGGTAATAGCCGTTTTGCCTAGATTTTGCCGACTTGCCCCCAAAAAAACCTGACTAAAGTTTTTGTCAGTCACACCTCACATAGTTTTGTCAGTCATGGTTCACATGCTTTTGTTTCTACAACATTTTATTCTGGCTATTGATTTTATTAGAAATTCCTTAAGTGCAAAAAAGTTTGACTTTATCCAGAACACATTTACCAAATATCTTCTAAGCCCCTTCATCTGGAAATCTTGAAATATTGACTGTATCAACTGAAGCAAAAAGTGAAGAAAAGAATTTAGGTAGGTCTGTGGAAAAATGTGTCCTCTTATGAAAAATAAAAGTCTAATTTTTTTCTGCAACTCTAACAAAATTTTATAGTATTTCACATAACTTCCTCTAAAAGTCACATAATTTATAATAGACATGTTGGGACATCCATGTTTATGTTTGCTAGACCCATCCTTCTGGCCATCTTCTAGATTAGGTCGGAGTATATATTTGACCTGAAGAAAGTCAACTGATTCGTTTGCTAAGATTAACAAAGTTCAATTCAGAGACATATACCCTAAGCGTTGGATCTGACATTTCATTTTAGTTAAGGACGGAAACAGCACCATAAGCCTAATAAAATTAACAAGAAATACAGATGAATTAATGGAGACATTAGATCCTCAAGTTGGAAACTCAAATAGGAAAAAGAGAATATGTGTCCTCTGAGAGTGAGTGAAGGGGAACAGATGCAGCATAGCCACTCCCCAAGCTGATAACACATGAAATCCTAGCTCTGTCTCACTAAAGTCACAAGTCTCCTTTTATGTGATATGCCCATTGTCTTTTCAATAATTCTATATTGGGATGGTCTTGGTTTCTGCTCCCTGAAACAATAAATCCTTAACTAGCTGTGTCTTAAATACTCTGTCCTATTTCTTCTGCTCAATGCTAAGGCATGAAAGAGTAACCAAATGATAGATAGTAAACTGAAAATAAAACAAACTAAGATGATAGCCAGCTGACAAGACCTTTACATAGAGTATTTGCATCCTGTTAAGTAGAAAGAATATGAAACTAAGACCATATTTGGATTATGGTTCTTAGTCTGTCATTTGTTAGATGGCTTTCAGTAAGAAATTTCTATTTAAGTTAAAAAATAAGAATCTCATTGGAGGGAAGAGGAAGAACCCATTCAGAATACAGTAAAAAGATAGCAGCAATTAGAATGTTATTCCCATTATCCCCATTTTCTTTTTCCCTATAATACTTAAAGAATAACCCAAATTCCAACTTCTACTTTCTCAGAACTGTCACAGCATTTTATCTAAATTATTAATACTTTTTAATCTTTAACTCCTTCATAAATATTTGTAGATGAATAGACAAAAACTTCTGAACTATGACAAACTAGAAATTAGCTTTGAAATCTGAGTTTAAATTATGACTCTGAAACTTAATTGTATAGACTCAAAAAGTCATTGATTCAAGTAAGCTACATATGAGTTTGGTGAGGTTTAAATGGGACTTTTTGTGTGACAGCGAGCTCTTTTCTTTAAACTTATAATTAGATTGGGTCTCTCTGGAGTAATTTTGAAATAGCTTAACAGAGTTTACTTTAAAGATCCTATCACACTTGACCAGGTGCAGTGACTCACATCTGTAATCCTAGCACTCTGGGAGGTGGAAGTGGGAGGATTACCTGAGCTCAGGAGTTTGCGATCAGCCTGAGCAAGAGTGAGACCACATCTCTACTGAAAAAAAAAGAAAAGGAAAAATTAGCTAGGCATTGTGTTCCCAGGTACTTGGGAGGCTGAAACATGAGGATTGGTTGAGCATAGGAGTTTGAAGTTGCTGTGAGCTATAATGTCTGGGGCAATAGAGTGAGACTCTGTCTCAGAAAAGAAAAAAAAAAGTCCTATCATAAAGTATAGTACGTAATCGATTCTTTAATTTAGGCTTATTTTTACAAGTTGCATAAGTTCATCTTCAACCAAGGCACACAAAAAGAAGAATATGCATTCATACGTAAATAGCTGCTCGGAGTGATTGTGTTGGACTTATCCATGTCTTGCCAATAGAACACTGAAAACCTCTCTCCAGATCTAAAGTTAAAAACCCTGGGGCCAGGCACAGTGGCTTGTACCTGTAATCTGAATAATTTGGGAGGCTGGGGTGGGAGGATGCTTGAGGCCAGAGGTTTGAGACTAGCTTGGACAATGTAGTGAAACCTCATACCTAAAAAAATAATAATTAAAAAACTTAGCCTCCTAGCTTCTCAGGAAGCTGAGGCAGCAGGATTGCTTGAACCCAGGAGTTTGAGGCTGTAATGAGCTATGATTATGCCACTATGCTCTAGCCTGGGCAGTAGAGCAAGACTCTATCCCTAAAAACAAACAAATAAATAAACAAACAAAAACTTGACAAAGACTGGGATTGGTCAGCCTTTGACTGAACCTGAATCATAGATGGATCCATCATCTTTGGACTCAAACGTAAAGTTAGAATTCAAAAGGAAGGTTTGCTATATCCAGAAAAAAAAAAAAAAAAGATGTGTTTATTTTGATGGATAAACAAAAAGTGTCTGGTTAGCCATGGTATCCAAAATATTTAACAGGTGGTAATTCATTGCATCAGTCAATTAGATGGAGGTATGATGAAACTGGAGGAGCAAAGTTTGGAGGCTCCTGTTGGACAGATCTGTTAGGTGCCCACTGGTTCCCTCTCTTCCCTCAGATTTTATTAACATGTCAACTTTGTACTGAGTCCTTCTTTGGCCACCTTTGTCTCCATAGCAACATAAATATAACATATTCAACTTATTTAAAAATGTTAGTATATGTCTCCCCCAACAAGAATGTACCTGCAAAAATTTGGTTATTTAATTCTGTATCTCTAGAGACTAGAAGAACATAAATTATAGACAAGAAGTACTAAATGAGTTAAAGATATCCTTTGTTTCTAATATTGTTGAAATTGTTTTCCCTTATTACTACTGGAATCTCACAAGAAACTGGCATTATACAAATGGGTTCTATAGGAAGATCAGTATTAGGTATTTGGAAAATACCTAAATTCCATAGACATCTGAAAATAAAGATATACACTAGGCAATTTACTTCCCTGTGGAGAAATTTGCTAACTTTGTTAATAAAAAATATTTAAATGGAGTTGCATTTTGAATTTAGATATATATATATATGTATATATGTAATACATATGTAAACCATATATACATATATATGGTTTTTTTCCCCTCAAGCTACTCTTTTGGTCTGGATGCCAGAATTGTAGTCTGCCTAGTAATGCCTCCATTGTACACAAAAGCAAAATCACCTTCAGATTGTCTTTGGATCCATAATGAAAATCACCACAGAGAAGAATACTGGAGCAGAGTTGAATTTATCTTCAAAGCAGGTATCTATCATTCCTAGAAGACACAGATACCTCTTGTCTTGCTGTAGGGAAACCTCCAACAGGTGAGACACAGAGACTGGGCTATAGTTACATATGTACAAAAGGGAACTTCAGAAATTCATGAAAAATGTATATTATAAGCAATGTAGCATGGATTTCAATCTTTTGCACAAAAATAAACTTGTACTAACTTGTTATGACATGTCTGGACATGATTTAGTTTGAGGTACTTAAAAAGATAAAATATCAGTTTGAAAATAAAATCCTGGCGCCAGCCACGTACACCTAAGGTGGTGGGTTTGAATCCCCAGCCCGGGCCGGCCAAACAAACAATGACGGCTGCAACCAAAAAATGGCCAGGCGTTGTGGTGGGCGCCTGTGGTCCCAGCTACTTGGGAGGCGGAGGCAGGAGACTCGCTTGAGCCCAGGAGTTGGAGGTTGCTATGAGCTGTGATGCCATGGCACTCTACCCAGGGGGGATAGCTTGAGGCTCTGTCTCAAAAAAAAAAAAATATTTGCAAATGTGACCAATTGTTAAGCAATCGTAGAAATTTCTTTTCAGTGATGTATAAAGATCATCTTAAAAGGAGTTGTTAAAGAGGAGGGGAGTAATGAGGATGGTAGCGTCTACCTCTGGGCGTCAATCAATCAACTGTGGACATTGCTTACTGTTGGCATGCAAATTGTGAAATGTTTATCTATAAACATGGCGTGATTCTTCCTGCCCATCCAGAATATTTAGCAGTATGGAATCTGGAACATGTGTAAAATTGAAAACATCATGATCAGTGGTAAACAACCAATACATTTCCAATGAGCAGTCAATACTCTGTTGAAGGTTCCTGATATGTGGGTGATTTTAGAGAACATCTCCAAGACTGGCTGGGTAAAAAAATAGATCAACAGAACCAGAGACAATTATGTAACTGTTGTTTATTTTCAGTTATTTTTCAGAAGCACAGAAGCAATGGTTCTCTAAGTAAGTAGACGAATTAAAAATATCACTGGGATCCATTAATTCAGCAGCATATTTACCTGGTTAATTATGTTCAGCTTATTCAATAAAAAGTAATTGTTCTCAGAGTGCATTTAAATTATTTTTTTGGATACAACCAAAGAATTTGTGGAAGCTATTTCAAATTTAACTATCCTCTCTGATTAAAAAAAAAAAAGTGAAGCAATATAGATCTCTTCGAAGTTTCTGATTTTATCACCAGAGGATCCTGCAACACGTCTTTTTTTGTGCAATTAAAGGCAAATTTAAACACATATAATTGCGTTCTTATGTACTTTCATGTAACAAGTATATATTAAAGAGATGGGATTGTACTTTTTTTTTTTTTTTTGAGACAGAGCCTCAAGCTATCCCCCTGGGTAGAGTGCCATGGCATCATAGCTCACAGCAACCTCCAACTCCTGGGCTCAAGCGAGTCTCCTGCCTCTGCCTCCCAAGTAGCTGGGACTACAGGCGCCCACCA
>CAUYQV010029168.1:0-20636 GCA_963574575.1 Galagoides demidoff | reverse complement strand
TAAAAGTAGATGACCATTGCTTTCTTGCTTGGAAAGTTTTATTAGAGAAGTCTGCAGTCACCCTGATGTATTTGCCCCTGTAGGTCAACTGGTGCTTACTCCTGGCAGCTTGAAGAATCTTTTCTTTTGTCTTGACTTTGGACGGGTTCATCACAATGTGTCTTGGAGAAGCTCAGTTAGAGTTGAGGTGATCTGGGGTCAATATCCCTCTGAGAGGAGTGTGTCAGAATCTTTGGTGATATTTGGGAAATTTTCATTTATAATATTCTCAAGTATGGCTTCCATTGCCCTGGGGCATTCTTCTTCTCCTTCTGGGATACCTATAACTCATATGTTTGAACACTTCATAAAGTCCCATAATTCTGTCAATGACCATTCTGCTTTCTCTCTCTTCTTTTCTGCCTTTTTAACTATCTGTGATATCTTAAGAGCTTTGTCCTCTACCTCTGAGATTCTTTCTTCTGCATGGTCCAATCTGTTGTTGATAATTTCTATTGCATCTTTAAATTCCCTAAGGAATTCCTTTCAATTCCTTCAGCTCTAATATATCCTTTCTATATTCTTCATATTGCTCTTCTCTTATTTGATTCTGTTTTTGGATTTCCTTTTGTTTATTTTCTACTTTCTCAGCAATTTCCTTCATTGTTTTCATCATCTGTATTTTAAATTCCCCTTCTATCATTTCTAACATTTCTTTACAGATAGAATCCTCTGCAGTAGCTATCTCATGGTCCCTTCGAAGGGGTTGCTCTGGACTGGTTTTTTATGTTGCCAGGATTTTTCTGCTGATTCTTCCTCATCTATTTCCTTGCCCTAATTTTCCTTTCACTTCCTCTTGCTCTAAGTTACTGTGCCTCTGGCCTAAGGTTTTGAGGAGTCTTTTTGGTACAGGACTTCCAAGTGATAGTTTTCTTCCTTCTCCTGTACCAAAGGGTGTGGCTAAATATGCCTAACGGCACATTCATGGATCATTCATGCTGCCTTCAACCTGAATGAAAGCCATGACTCTTCTCTGTGGTATAGTAGCCCATGGGCCCTAGTGGTGGGCAGCTTTTTTGGTGATGATGTTAGTAGTCGCTATATTTAATTTTCACTATGATCATCTGACATGGGTATTATAATTTTTTCTATTTTATAGAGATACAAATGTAATTTAAATTTTATTCATTTTTCTTTTAAATGAGTGAAGCTACATGCTGCATTATTAAGAAACTGAAATAGGAGTCAGGAAACTTGAGTTTTATTTCCAGCTTGGCTGTCACTCACTTGTTGTGTACCCTTAATTGTGGTCTTGATTTTAATTGTTGTTACATTAACCACTGTCCATTTTAGCTGGAAGAAGTTTGGGGAATAACAACCAATTCCTGACTATTATTTTCTCATATTTTTTGAGTGGTGCATCTCCTGTGTTTGTCAGTTTGAAGCCACCCCGTCCTGGAAGAGCTGGTTGACATTCATCTCAAAAGAACCAGTGTGAAAGCCAGAATAAGCCTTAGTGCAACCCCCTCATCTTACAGATGAAATGGCTACACATCTAATGAGTGGACAATCTAGAAATAAAACATGGTTCTTGATTGTTCTAGCATTTTTTCTGATGCACCATGTTGCCTAACTCTCTAAAAATAAATAATTGGATTCAAAATAATTTCATTTCCATTGTTTTGAAAAGCACATTTTGCTGCCTCCTTTGATATATTTTGGCTTAAGCATTCCAGAAAGACGATAATTGTAGTGAGTTAAAGAGCAGAGGTGGAGGCTCCTGGCAATTTGAGAGCCTAGAAATGCACAGGAGGACTTAAATACTCAAAACAATTGTTGGTGTTTTGTTTATGTGAAGTTTGGTCCCTGAATCTAGTGAAGATACTTCCACCTCTGCTTCTGACTCCAACCTGGTCCCCCACATATATGACCAAAGAAAATATCCAATTACACACACTAGTGAACATACTCTCCCTCCCCCCTAGGACAGACTTTCCCTCCCCACCATTTGTACTTTTGCAAGTCCTTCATTTTTGTCTGAGGAGAGATGGGGAAGTAGAGTAGAGAAGGAGGGAGAAGAGAAGTGGTCATTTCAGAGCATGCTCTGTCTACCAGGCTATGAATCCTTGCCTTCAAACTATCCAGAAACTGCCTTTTACTGTATCATCCTTATGACATCTGATTAGAGAACTAGAAAGGATATAGAAAAATTCAAACTGAAACCAAAACCAAAAACTTAAATCATGGCCTTCAAAGCAATTTCTCTATATACAAGTTGATTTTGAGCCTGTAGTGTAGAGAGGAAAGGTCTGGGTCAGCTCCCAGACAGCTTCAGGGAGAGTGAGTCCATGGCATGTACTCAGCAAATCAAAGCACTCACCTCTTGAGGAAAATGGGATTATTTCAGAATCAATGAGCTGGTTTAGTTGCTTCCCAAAATCGAGAGTTCATGTAGTCCCCTATTCAGTTCCTGTGCAGTGAACAAACATTCTGGCTTATTCCCAGGATTGAGCTCAAGGAGATGGAGAACAAATCACCTATGGAGACCATCATAGAAGAAGATGGAGAGACGAGACAAAGGAATTTCAAGTTAAAAGACAAGTCCAGCAAAGACGAAGGCATCAGAGGTAGGCCAGTGGATTCAGGGTGTAATCTGTGACTCTTTACTGCTTATGAGCCTGGCCATATTGCTTAGCAACTCACCAATAATCATGAATCCTCTCTAACAAGTATTATCTATTCCGAGAATGCTGTATCCCACCTGAACTACATTACCCTAAGACTCTCAAGCTCTTAAGATTATCACCTGTTTGCTGGCTCCCCACTGCTTATAGGTGCCAAAAGTCAGATGCCTTCAGGGCCCAGGCAGGTAACATAAATGCAGGATGTGAGCTGGACATAAGATGTCAGGGAGGCATATTAGCCTAAATAACATTTTTTAATGAAAAATAAAGAGGGGCAGTTTGACATCTTTCATATCTGTAGAAGGTAGCTAGATTCTCACACCTCTCTGCAGTTGTGATAGGTTGTTTTAGCTTAAGCATATGAAGAAAATCCTAGGACTTAGAAGACATTCTGAAAGGGTCCCAGGACTCCTGGGGCAGGCTTGCCAGACCACAGTGTGAGGATTGTTCTTCTAACAGATTATTGCTTAGTGGAAATGTAGCCCAAGTAGCATCAACTCTTCTGATTTTCCAAAAGAAGCAGAGTTCCTGACTTTATTTATTTTTCATTTTTATTTTTTTTGAGACAGAGTCTCACTTTGTTGCCTTCGGTAGAGTGCCATGCCATAGCAACCTCAAACTCTTGGGCTTAAGTGACAGGCACCTGCCACAACACCAGGCTATTTATTATTATTATTTTTAGAGACAGAGTCTCCCTCTTGCTCAGGCTGGTCTTGACCTCGTGAGCTTGGGCAGTCCACCTGCCTCAGCCTCCCAAATGCTGGGATTACAGGTGTGAGCCACTGAGGCCTCCTCAGAGTTCCTGACTTTAAATGTGAAATCTATTGATTGCTAAATGTTGACAACTTTTGTTGATATAGTAACAAAATAAAGTATACCAATGGATCAACACTGGCATGTGGATGTTGGTCTTCAGTGTGTGGCCAGAGGAGTGCATATAAACTTTCAGCTTAAGAGTCAGGTGCTTTCATTTCTTTAGCTTTGTTTTCCACTGTGCCCCACACAGACCCCTTCTTTGGGAAAGATCGTCTATCCACATTCTCTAATGTGCCTGCCCATCTCCAGCTTTGTCCCTTTGTTCATCCTTTTCCTTCAGTCCAACATGTTCTTCCCTTCCATTCCGTGTATCTGAGTCCTATTCAGTTTTCTTTTCACATCTCCCTTCCTCCATGAAAGCTTCTCTTATTGTTGAATTCTGAAGTGGCTTCCCTCTTTGCTGAACATGTCAGACCCTTAAAGACTGTATCGTATATTCAGGATTTAGACACTTTGCATCATTGTCCTAAGCTGCTATCTACACTGAAGCATTCAGCCCTATTGGCAGGTGAGACTTCCACAAATGGGAGTTCTCATATTCTTGTTTTTATATTATTTTTCTCTTCAACCATTGTATATCTATGGAAAGATCTTTACCTCTTTATAGCCTCTAAATGCTTAGCACAGTGCTTTCTTTGCATATTTATAGCAAAAACACTTTTTATGATACAATAGGATAAGGGACAATCATTTAAAGGTAAGAAAGTATATCTCATATGAGAATTTCCTTTGGTAAAGACAGTCAAAATTTGTCTGTGTTAAGTACAAACTATCCAGTTAGTGGTTTGAAAGCTGAAACTTATTTCCATTTGTTCTTTATTCTCCAGAGATCTCATCACCCAAGAGACCTCAAGATGGACTAACTAACTCCCCTGCCAAAGTGACAGGTGTTGGCAAGTTAGAGAGAACTGGGAGTGGTGGGAAGATTATGAACCCTGCGCGGTAATGCTCTGACATTTTTTCTGTTATATTTGATGTATTTTTGAGTCATTTCTTGATGCAGGAAATTTCAGTAATTGTTCATTTGTTCATTTATTCAATGTTCTTGAGAACATTCAATGTACTAGGTGAAGGGAATAAAAGAGATGACCAAGCTTCATGGTGTAGTGGGAAAGCCAGACATAGGCAGAGAGATAAATTACAATTTGGTGGGATATATGTTATGACAGAGGCAGAAACAAAATAGCACAGAGGTGGGAACACCCAACTTTCCCTGAGGACTTGGGATAATCTACACAACTTTCCTTGTTTTCTGAGTGCTTGCATATTATGATGTGACAGTTTCATATTTACATCAAATTGGAAAGTAGTTTTGCCAGACACGGCTGCCACTCCTAAATTAGTTCTCAATAAACATTCTTTGAATGAATGAATGTAGTATAATTTATCAGGCCAAGTCTTCTACAAGGTTAAATCAAAAGATTTTTGTTTTTGTTTTTGTTTTTTTAAGTTAGGGTTTCACTCTGTCACACAGGCTAGAGTGCAGTGGCATCATCATAGCTCACTTCAACCTCCAACTCCCAGGTGCAAGCAATCTTCCTGCCTCAGACTCCTGAAAAGCTGGGACTAAAGCTGTGTGCCACTGTGCCCAGCTAAAAAAGATTTATATTTTTCTCTTTGAGTAGGAGACCTTTTTTTTCTACTTTTTTTTTGGCCAGGGACAGGTTTGAACCCGCTTCCTCTGGCATATGTGGCCGGCACCCTACTCTTTTGAACCATAGGCGCCGCCCTGAGTAGGAGACTTTTTAAAACCTCAAATCAGTCAACCCTACTCATGAGTTCATTGAACATCCAACTCTGTACTTTGCTTTGTGCTGTGAGCTTTCAATTTATTTATGTGCCACAATTTATCAGATATGTGTGTAATTTATGTACTTTTTAGAATATTAAAGTTATATTAAAAACTGTAGGCCAGCTTTTTAAAAAATGATCTCACTGCTATGAAAGATAATTGAGAATTAGGTTCAGAATTAGGCTTTGGAATTTAGTTCTGTTTAATAAACATTCAGCACCAGTGTGCCAGGCACTATTCCAACCCCTGAAGCTACGGAGCTAAAAGCATATAAACGTACTTTCATAAAACTTATAGTCTTTTAAAAAAATTTCAAACTATGAAGGGGTTACAAATGTATCTGTTTCATGGATAAACTTATGGTCCTGTAGGGAGACTTGACACTAAAGAAATAATTCATGTTATGAAGACAACGAAAGTTCAGAAGCTGGCAAGAGGAGGGAGGAACTCATTGTTGAGGGGGATGGTTAGTGAAGGTTTCTCATAGAAGTTGACCAAAAAGTGTTTTGTGTACTGATAACTAAAATAGTGCGTGTTTATAGAAATTTTGAAAACACAAAAAAGTAACAGTTACAAAAAAATCACCAATAACCTCTCTACATAGAGGAAATTTTCTGTTACCATTATGGCAGACTCCTTTTATTTCAAAGCATATATTATAGTATATAGGCAGTCCCCGCGTTACAAATGAGATAGGTTCTGTAGGTTTGTTTTTGTTAATTTTATGTCTAAATTGGAACAGGTACTTTTGCCTATTGCCTGTAATAACCTCCGTTCATAAGTGTGAATCATATGTCAGTTGATATCCGTAACTTGGGGACTGCTTATATACATATATTTATACTTGAAACATATATATATTTTAGATAAAATTGAAATCATATTGTATGAACTTTTATTAAACTTATAATAAATGGTGAAAATTTCCATATTGCTTTAAATATTCCAAAACATTAACAGATGATTGTACATTATGTAAATATTTTGTATAACCAGTCTTCTGTTGGACATTTAGTTTGTTTCTGGTTCTTTTACATTATAAATAATGGTGTGACAAATATATTACACATAATTCTTCACACACATCTGAATAGATGACAGGATATAAAATTTAAAGTTGAATTTCAGAGATAAGGAGTGAGCCCAGTTTTTATGCCTTTGATACACACTGCCAATTATCTTCTGGAAAGTTGTAACAAATCATCGTCCTAGTAGCGGTGCTATCAGAAGATTGCTATTTGTTCTGTAACTTTATTAATATTGGACATTGTACTTCAAGAGATAATTCTGTCAACAGTGAAATGAGGTATTTCATTATTATTTTAATTTGTGTTTTTAAAATTTCCAGTAGTTTTATATTTATATCAAAATGTTTCCTAGTCAATTTTTAGTTCTTCTTTTGCAATTACAGGTTTTTTGTTTTTTTCATTAAGACAGAGTCTCAGTTTGTCATCCTGGGTAGAGAACTGTGGTGTCATAGCTCACAGCAACCTCAAACTCTTGGGCTCAAGCTATTCCTTTGTGTTAGCCTCCCTAGTAGCTGGGACTACAGGAACCTGCCACAATGCCTGGCCTTTTTTTTTGTTTTTTAAGGTATTTTGTTTTTTGAATTCTGTGTCCTTTTTCTATTGGAAGGTTTATTTTACTTTTTCCTAGAAAATTTCTTTCTTTTTTTTTTAAATTTTGAGACAGAGTCTCACTCTGTCACCCTTGGTTTGAATGCCCTGGAGTCATAATAGCTCACAGAACCTCAAACTCTTGGACTCAAGTGATCCTCTTGCCTCAGCTTTCTCAGTAGCTGGGACTAAAGTCACTGCCACAACATCTGGCTAATTTTTTCTACTTTTAGTAAAGACAGGGTCTTGCTCTTACTAGGCAAGTCTCAAACTTCTTAGCTCCAGCAATCCACCTGCCTGGGCTTTCCAGAGTGCTAGGATTACAGGCATGAGCCATCACGCTGGGCCAATAGGTTGTATTTCTTATAAAGAGAACTTTATACAAAAGTATTAATAGTTTTCTGCTATATATGTTTTTAATAGTTTTCCACTTTTTTCTTTTTAATTTTGTTTCTGTATAATTTAGTGCATGGAAGTTTAAAACATATCCTGTCCAATTTACCGAGCTGTCCAAATCCCCATATGGTATTTGGGGTTGTCAGCACATGATTACATTTTCATTTTGAAAGAGTAAAGGATGATTTTGAGTGATAGGGTTAGTGCTGCAGGGGAAGAGACATAATAAAATGGAAAGATTTGGCACAACGTTAAAGATTAAGGCAGTAGTCTAGGCTATTTGTTCCAACAAATGACTCTAGGGCTATGCAGAAGGCCTTGAGAGCCATCTCAGAGGGTGAGAGTGAGGTAATATGGGTGGGACTCTGCGCTCTATTTCTTCACCTCCACTGGAGTATGTGTGGTTTTTTTTCTGTTTTATGTATTGGGGTTTGAGTGGGATTTGTTTAAAATAAGGTGAGTAGGACTTTGATTGCTTAAGAATTGAGTACAACTGGTCTGGGAAAAAATAATAAGGTGTGAAACTAAGATCAGATGGAGAGAAAGCTTTAGATTTGGCTGTTTAGGAGAAAGAATCAGCAGGGTTTGGTGATTAGTTAATTAAGAGGGGCTGAGAAAATGGAAGATTAAAACATGACCCCAGACTTTGGGTTGGGTAGCTGGGGGAAAGTGGCCCCACTGAGCAAAATGGGGTCCACTGTGGAAAGTTCAGGTTGGCTGGTGCTGAAGGCATATAATGGCAGGCAAATCTCTGAAATTTTCACTCCAATTTAGAGGACTTTTAAAAATACAAATGAATCCTTTTGGAGCATAGCATTCAGAAATGTGACATTTATTATCATCTTCTCATCTCAGTTGCATCTGATAGGTTATTTACGTCAAATGATGAGAATCAATCAGCATTCCCTCTCGCCCTAGGTTTTAAAGCTTAAAAGAAGTTATTAAAAAGTAAAGTGTTCTGTGTTCAGCAATATGGTGGTCTAAACCTTCTGAAAGAGGTGCTACTGAGAGTCAAACCACATGATTTTGTAAATAAAGTTTTATTAGAACACAGCCATGCCCATTTGCTTGCGTATTATCCATACCTACTAGTTGTATTAGGGATGGTATGGCCCTCAAGCCTAAAATATTCACTCTGTGGCCTTTTTTGGGAAAAGTTTGCTAACCCCTGCTCTAAAAGATTTTATTCTCAACCCAGACTCCTAAGACTTCTGATTAAGTTGGGCCAAACATGGGGTCACAGTGCAGAATTACAAGGACCATGTATAAATAAGCCACATAATGCATAATGAGAGACATCAGACACAAAACATGGAATAATTGAACTCCCATGAATTTTGATCTTAAACATTAAAAAGTACAAAACATAAAATAAGATGTCTAAAATGTTCAAAGAAATAAAAGATAGAATGGAAAAACATGAGCATGACATAAGATATTACAAAAAATGACCAAATCTTGGCTCAGCGCCTGTGGCTTAAGTGGCTAAGGCTCCAGGCACATACACCTAAGGTGGCAGGTTTGAATCCAGCCCATGCCCACCAAACAACAATGATGGCTGCAACCAAAAAATAGCCGGGTGTTGTGGTAGATGCCTGTGGTCCCAGCTACCTGGGAGGCTGAGGCAGGAGACTCACTTGAGCCTAGGAGTTGGAGGTTGCTGTGAGCTGTGATGCCACAGCACTCTACCCAGGGGGACAGCTTGAGGCTCTGTCTCAAAAAAAAAAAAAAAAAGACCAAATCTTCATAGCATTTGTGTTCTGGACTTGCAAAGTAACTATGTTTTGTAAGGGATTGTAGACTCATATGCTACTTAATCCACTGGTTATTTAGAAGACTTGTATTTTATTTTTTTAAGTTTCTAAGTAAATGAACAGAGATTTTTTTTTTTGTTGGCTACTTATTTTATACTGTGGTTCCATCAGTGTCTGTTACTTGGAACTTTGTAATTTGTTGAGCCTTTCTTTGTGGCTTGAGTATTTGTACAGTAATTGTCTATGTACACATGAAGAAAATGCGTTATTCCTTAGATGCAAATTTGCATATATTTAAATACATGCCAAATCTTACTGAATAAGCTACTGCAAGTTTTTAAGTATTTACCATTTTTTCTCTGAGAGAGATGCTAACAATATTTTACTGTAATGATATATTTTTTAGTTTTTAGTAATTCTGTCACTTTTTGCTTCTTAAGCAATACATTGAATTCCACCTAAGTCCATGAAGCATATAGTTTTGGTAGATAGTCCTTTTATCATTATAAAATCTTCTCCTCTCTCTCTACTCAACATTTTTGCCTTATTTTCTGTTGTTCTGATTAACTACGCAACATTTGGTTAGAATTTACCTGGAATATCCTTTTCGTGCTATTATTTTTTATCTTGGTATACGTGTGTTTTATTGTTTTATGTGTCTCTTGTAAACAGCTTATATTAGAATTTTCTCAGTTCAATCTAAGGTTTGTTTTTCAGTTGTAATTACTAATGCACTTGAACCTATCTTATCATCTTATTTTGTATTTTCTATTTACTATGCATCTAACTTTACTTCCCCCCCTTTCTACTTTCTGTTGGATCGACCATATTTCTTTAACGTACTTTCCAATTCCTTCAAACTTCAACCTTTCAAACCTCTTGCATTTGTGTCATCTAGAACTCTTGTTCCAATTTGTTTTTAAGTGTATAACAATTTTTTTGTGTTACGGTCAGTGATCATTTAGATTTGTGAACACATTTAACCAGTTTCTTTGCTCACCATTCTTTCTTATATCCCTGCCCTTCCTCTGGATTCATTTGTCTTCTTAATAAAGTGCATCCTGTGATGGGGCTCTGTCTTTTCAACATGCTTAATCTTTGTACTGCTTAAAAAGATTCATATTCTGAATTTTGAATCTGTCACTCCTGAATGCTGATTGTTGGCTCATAGTTACCATCCTGCAGCATGGTACCACTCCATTTTCCCTTGGCAGTTGTCCTAAGAAGTCTGAGTCAATCTGGTTGTCATCCTTTCTTGTAGCTTTGAAGAGCCTTTCTTCCTTCTTAATGCTCTGCATTTGACTATTCTTACGAGTCATGACTTTCTGAAACATTTCTATCCATTATCTTCAAGAATATTGTTCTTTATCCTATAAATTCAGCATTCCTCTTAAATGTATATTTGAGCTTCTGAATCTGTTCTGTACTTCTCAACTTATTTTTTTATATTTCATTTTTTATCTCTGTGCTGCTTTTTATATGATGCTATCAGTTCTGTTTTCTGATAAATTAATACCAGTATTAGGTAAACCATGCTGGACTGTTTTTCCCTTTATTGAGATAAAACGTGAATATGATATATTTTATCTTTTGTATGCCATATATTTTATTATATTTTCAAAATACAGAATACGTTCTCTTTTTCATTATGAGCCTGCTCTTGCTGGCTCCATCTTTACCTCTGAGAATTTGAATGACGCTTCCTTGGAAGTTTTTTTCTACCACTAGTTGCTTCATCGCCTTTCTCTCCTTGGGTGTGATTCGCTTCGTTTGTTGGGTCTGCTTACAGAGTTACTCTGCTTCTGGAGTGCTTTAAAAGCTTAGCAATGTTGCTTTGAGAATTCATCTTGTGTTAAAGTTTTTCCTGTGTGTACCTCTCTCTGTTGCATGTTTTTTTGTGACTTTCAGGTTATATATAATTACAAACTCTTCTTTCCATCAATGTTTAATATTCCTTTTCCTAGGCCATTGGGCAATGCTGGGAACCATATTCACACCTGGTGTGGGCTCAGTTCTTGGCCTCTGACAAGGGGAAGATTCTGTTAAGTCAAGAGAATGGGACAATGTTTCCCATACCTAGGAGGTCCTGGCTGGAAACTTGCTCAAGGTCACTGGCCTGAAGAGGAAACAAAAACACTTGTGTGCAGTTAGAAAATTCTGTCAGCTCTATCTTCAGCATATATCCAGAATGCAGTTACTTCTTACCATCCCTACTTCTATCATCCTGGTTCAAGCCACGTTTTCTTTTCTCTCAAGTTATTCCTGGTCCTAATTGTTCTTCTTGCCACTGCTGTTGTCTTTATTCAGTTTATTTTCAACACTGCATCCAAAGTAATCCTTTAAATGTGAGTTAGATGATCTCCTCTGCTGTTTAGACACCTCAATGGCTTCCCATACCCTCTCAGAGAAGAAGCCAAAGTCCTTACCATGCCTGTAAGATCCTGTCTTGTCTCCAGCCTCTCTCCTACTTCTCACCCATAACTCAGCTCCTCCGCCACACTGAGCACAGACACCTTCCATCTCACGGTCTTTGCCCTCTTTTGCTCACCTGAAAAGTCTTTTTCCATAAAGTATCTACATTGTAGCTCTCCTACTTTATTTAGGTATTAACTGAAATGTCACCTTCTTGGTAAGAGCATTCCTGGCCATTCTACACATATTTACAATTTAACACTCCTTTCCTGCAGCATTGCATGTCATTTACCATCATGGAACATACTATAGAGTTGACCTCTTTATCTTGACATTGGCTATCAATCCCCATTGGAGTGTTAATGCCACAAGGACAGGGATGTGTGTGTGTGTGTGTGTGTGTGTGTGTGTGTTGTTTTTCACTGTTTTTCGTGCCTAGGGCAGCACATCTGGTGCAGACTCAATACATTTTTGTAGAATGATTAAATTTCATCCCCCTTTCACAGAACTGGTAGCTGACACCAGTTGACATTGTCAGACACCACTCTGACATTGTAGAGTTCATCTCACATCAGTTAGCTTGTAAGCAGCATAGCTGGAGTTCAAACCCAGCATTATCTAACACAAAGTTCAGGTTCTTAACCTCTACACATGTAAGTGTTCTGAAGTAAATCACTGAGATAGTTTTCTTATCTTGTATTTATACTTACTTCAAAGTCATCATTGCTCTGCAGGTCAGATTGTATTAAACATTAATTAAAGTCACATTGTTTTTATAGCGTATCATCTCCTGGTTGTCTGAAAAATGACAATGAAATGAAGCCCAGAACATCTCCAGCCCCTGCTTGCCAGGACCACCATCGGGCAGGACAGGTACTGTGTCTCCAAACAGACAAAGCCCAGTCAGGATGTTGGGCTGTTGTTTCCTAAACACAGTTCTTAGAATCTTTCTTAATTATAATACGTCAGTCATTATGAAAGTTTTGAGATAGACAAAAATCAAGAAACACAAAACTCACACAGATGGAAACAAATGAGGCCCTCCCAGCAACACTGATAAGCTGAGCAAGTTGGAACCAGCACTGGTGAATCAGAGCGGATGCTGAAGCAATGGGCCATAACACTGTCTCAGAACTTTCATAGTGACCCACATATGTGGTATTTTGGTATGGCTTAAATACTCAGAACCAAAAACTTAACTGTAGTAAATTTATCTACCAGTCAAATTCTACTAGTTAACAGAAATAGGGTGGGGAAATCTCTTTTTGAGATTTTGATTTTTGGTTGCTATAATCACTGCTGATCAGGTGAGAGTTCAGTAAATTTTTTAGATGATTTGTGGGGTCCACTCTACAAATCTCATTTTGCTAATTGTCACTAAATGTGTCCTTTTATAAAGTGTGTTTCTTGATGCACCTAGCGTTTGGAGAGCCTTGAAGGGAAGGTGAAGGCAAAAAAGTAAATTGTAAAAATATTTTTGTCCTGAAATTGGGATTGCAGGAAATGTGCTATGTATGTTTGCAACGAGCACAACGAAATAATCCGTTGTACTTCGCGGAGGAGAGAAGGAGGAGAGAGATAGAAGACGAGCAGGTCATACAGCAGTATCAGATGTTGAAAGACCAGGAAGCTCTTTTCAGAGACCAGGTAGTCCAATACCTTGGTTAAAAAGTGTTTGATATAGAAAAGTTGAACACAATTATAAAATACCTTTGAAAATGTTCCACCAAATGTTTGTATTATACTGTATCTGATCATGGATCTGAACTAAAATTTAGATTGTGTCCAAGTTTTCATTAATAATAAATAACACTGGGATGAATATGTGTGTATTGAATGTTTGCACATATCACTGATTTTTTCACCTATAAGAACTGAATTTTAAAGGTGGAATTTCTGGATTTTTATTGCTTTATTTTTGACTTCTGATAAACTATAACTCTGGTCAAGGCTCTTATCCTTCAGATTCATGGCCTATCTCAATCAAACAAAGACAGAATGGCACCTTTACATTTTCTCTGTCCAGATCTCTGTGCTTCCAATAAGTGACCCTACTACCTTTTCTGCATTTGTGATAAAATCTTCTGTTTCTTCTTAATATCACTGTAGTAGTGCTGCCTAAAGCCCCAGAATAGTAGAAAAGGCAGTGGTTTCTACCTTGGTTGGATTTAGAAATTTTAAAGGCTGTATTATATTGTATAATTAAAAATTAAGAAAATTAAGTTTTTTTGCAATAGATAAAAAATGTGGCTATTAGAGAGCGGAATCAGAAAACTGCTGCCTATAATCTTGGAGTTGCTGAAGCTATGAGAAGCCACAAGAATGAGAAACCTGAATTTTATGTAAGAATCTTTTAAAAATTTCTATTGCTAACACCTTCCCCATCTCCGAGAGTTTGAATCAACTCCCTAAATTGTAGGGTGTGCCATTTTTTAAGTGGCAGAGTTGAAAAGTGGGTGATGGTCTGAAGCTTTTTCTAGGGGAGGCATTGTCCAGTGTCAACCCCCACACTGTTCATATTCACAACATACTATGGGTTCCCAAAGTCATTGCAACCCTTGTTAAATACAGTATTTTTTTTTTTTTTTAAGAAAGATTCTCACTTTATCACCCAGGCTAGAGTGCCATGGTGTCAGCCTAGCTCTTAGCACCCTCAAACTCCTGGGTTCAAGTAATCCTTCTGCCTCAGCCTCCTGAGTAGTGGGACTACAGGTGCCTGCCACAACACACAGCTTATTTTTCTATTTTTAGTAGAGAAAAATGGAGGGGTCTTGCTCTTGCTGAGGGTGGTCTGGAACTCCTGAGTTCAAGTGATGCTCCTGTCTCAGCCTCCCAGAGTGCTAGGATTACAGGCCTGAGCCACTGTGCCTGGCCAGTTGCAGTAATTCTTAACCAGGACCTGGGGTGGGTGGTGGAGGGCAGTGTACTCAAGTCTGGCCTCAGGATCTTAAAGAGACAGTCAGCAGCTGGGTGTCACCATGTCTAGAAGGGTCAGGCCCCCGGCGGTGTCCGAGTCTTCTCTGTCCTCACTCATGCTGTTGTACCCACTCGGAAACCCTTCCTTCCCTGTTATGAGTGCTACGTCAGGACCGACTCTATGGAGTACTTTTCCATCTCTGCCTCAGATATGGGGCCCTGGTCAGTTCAGCTCAGCTTCATTCTTGACCACACTCATACTCCTCTGGCTATCCACAGCATCAGCTGGTCAGTGTGTTGGGGGCTGGGCAACTATTAGCAATTAAGAAATATTTTCTGATTGATTTTAGTCTTTTGAATCATTAACTTTTGTCTTTTGGTATTCAACCATAAATAAATTGCTTCTTTTTTATTCTAGAAATCCTATCTGTTTGATAAACGGCCACTCAGTCCTGAGCTTAATGCTCTTAAGCAAGAGAGATATTCTCAAAGTCTCCTGAAACAGATGGATAACAAACGAGAAAAGGAAATAAAGCAGAGAGAAAACAGAGAATTGATGGGCCGTCTGGAGCAAGTGCAACTGACAGAGAAGTGAGTTCAGCTAGACATTCTCTGAAAAATGGATTTGGAATTTTCATGGGAAGTTGATTTCCATGTAAGATTGAATCGGCACTGGTGGTTTTGTTAGCACCACTGTAACCAACTGGGCAGAGTAACTCAGCAGTCAGTAGTGCACCACAACTTTTCACTAGAGAAATGGAAAAGCTGTCATCCCTAAAATTACTATTATAGTGATGAGTGCCAATCTATAATTACTATAGAGTCTCATTTTGCATTGTTTTGTAAATGGCAACATTAGTAGATGGAGGAAAGGATTTGTCTTGAGCAGGCATTGTTCCCAGCTATTAGATGTTTAGGTGACCTCATGGCCACACTGAGGCTTTATTGGAAGTACATAGTAGTGCCCCATGGAAATGAAGGCTGCCCTATGTACAGGGAACATAGGAAGGCCTAGAACCAGGGACTAAGCAGCCATGTAGACTGGCTTTCCCTCTGTCTATACCCACAGCTCCTTAGTTGACAATGTCTTTAAATTCCAGCTCAAACTTAGAGAATGTTAGTCTCAATTCCAAAGTTTCAGGAGTGAATGTGCTTGGCCCTGATTGTGCTATCTGAAGCCTGGGATAGGAACAGGGCCATAGAGTTCATATATACCCAAGGGGGCCCACATTTCTGCTACTAAGGTCAAAAGAGCAATTGTGGAGGCTACTGTGGTGTGAGCAGAGACTGCCAAAACAAGAAGCTAGTTTCTGAGACCAAAAATGTGTATTTCTATAAAATGTATATGTTCCATTATATGCACTTGGCAGATCATATGGGTTCTCTGGAGGTTGCATATAATAGAACAATAATTTATAACAGGATATACTTTTCTTAAAAATAAATTTAACAATGAATCAGTTTGTAGAATGAATAGTCATTTCCTGCTTTCTTACCTGGATTTTTAAGAGAACAGTTGATGGTGGGGTGGGGTGGGGTGGGGTGTCTGCTGTTTTAGTGGTAGTTCATTTGAACAATACAGTTGGTTACCTGCTTGTGTCTGTGCCGTGTGTTCACCACTTCCTTGGTCACTAGCCTGGGGATTTGAACTTCTCTTTTCTTTCTTAAAATGAAAGCTCCCAGAATAAAACAGGCTCTCTATGAATACTTAGCAAACATGTTTTGATTTTAATCTGTGTTACTAAAGCCTCTGTAAAACCATGCCTCCACCTTCTCCCTTTCTTAACTACCAGACTTGCTGCACAAAGAGCCAAGTATTTAAAAGATAGGATGGAAAAAACACAGTGTTACAAGAGAGCTTTGGATGCACAGGTGAGGGAACAATTATTATAGTTTTAAAATTATATAGTGCTCCAATAGCATTCTATATATGAACATTGACAAGTCTGAACACTCTTACGTGTTTTCATTTGGTGGTTTTTGAGCCCTGTGTTCCTTCCTGTAAAGAATCAGTATTTTACTATATTACAGAGTTGTGCATAAAGTTTATTCCCTGGTAGAATGATAATCTGCGTTGTGTGTGTCCCTGTTTCAGATAAGAAACAAACCCATCCAGCTACCCGTGTTTGAGCCAGACTCCTCAGAGCCCATCTTTGGTAAGGACGAGGGTGAGCCGGTGGTGGAAAAGCGAAAGCGAGACCAGGAGTATATGAAACACCAGATGGAGACAGCTGCTGGCCACAAGAGGAAAGCCATCCTGCACCAGCTGGTGGACCAGAGGCGGGACCTGCAGATGCTTCGGAGGACACGGCAAGAGTAAGGAGACTGCCGATCTCCCCCCGCCCCCGCCCGCCCCCCTCAGCTATCCCACTCAGCCCGCTTTCTCGCTCTGGCTCTGTGGCTTTCTCATACAATGGCAGAGAAGTGAGAGAACGCTAACAGTTGAGTTCCTTACACGAAATATTGTTCTAAGCTCATTATATGCTACTTCTCATTTTAGCCTCAGGATTTATCCTATGAATAAAAAGTTAATAAATGAATTTTAAAAACCTTTCTTCATGCCATTTTCCCCTCCAGATTTTTCCTTCCCTTCACAGTACAACTTCTTAAAATGAATTGCCCATATCAGCACTATCTACTAGCAATATAATGTGAACCACAAATGTGGTCTCCATGCTCAAGTAGGCCCAGACGTGAAACCCGGGCCCTCTCTCAAATTTCACCATACTCCCATCCTTCAAAGAATCTACATGTTGTGAGTTTTACTGATGATTATGGTGAGAGGGTTGGTGCAGGTGGTGAGGTAGGCTGAGGAGGGAGGACTTGATACCATATCAGTGAAAACACCTTCAAATTCAAACATCAGATATCTAGTTTTTTAAAACATCCAGTTGACCATCCACCAGTGGGGAATTGTTAAAGGTCTCAGCTTGCTGTCAGCCTTGCAGCGTCTTCGTGGTTCTTTTCTAATCTTTCCATCTTCCTTATCTTTTGCTTTTTGTCTCTACTTAACATATCATGAAAAACTCCAGTTTCTTCTTTGTAGGCATTCAGTAATTCTCAGATGCTTGATAAGCTAAAGTCACCAAGAATTCCAAAAAGGCTTCTTTTCAAAGGAAGCAACTCTATTTAGAAGGCAGTTATACTTATAAATGGTAAAAAGTTATTATTATTATTATTTTTTGAGACAGAGTCTCACTATGTCACCCTTGGTAGAGTGCTGTGACATCACAGCTCACAGCAACCTTAAACTCTTGGGCTTAAGCAATTCTCTTGCCTCAGCCTCCCAAGTATCTGGGACTACATGCGCCCACCACAACATCTGGCTATTTTTTGGTTGCAGTTTTTAGCTGGCCCAGGATGGGTTAAAACCCACCATCCTTGGCGTATATGGCTGGCGCTGTAACTAGTGCTATGGGCACTGAGCCGGTAAAAAGTTGTTTTATTAAAATTTTATAAATGTTGGCTCAGTGCCTGTAGTTCAGTGAGTAGGGCGCTGGCTACATACACCAAAGCTGGCAGGTTCGAACCCAACCTGGGCCTGCTAAACAATGATAACTGCAACTAAAAAATAGCCAGGCATTGTGCTGGGCACCTGTAGTCCCAGCTGCTTGGGAGGCTGAGGCAACAGAATTGCTTAGGCCCAAGAGTTTGAGGTTGCTGCGAGCTGTGATGCCATGGCACTCTACCAAAGGTGAAATAGTGAGACTCTGTCTCAAAAAAAAAAATTATAAATGTCAGTGAGATAGTGCATAGATCTGTCCTGTTCTATACCAAGTAGGCCCAGGCATGAAAATATGACTAAAATGGTAGATTGAAGATGGAGGCTATTGGGAGAAGGGTGGAGTTTGATTATTGGCAGAAATTAGTGAGAGTGATATGATTTCTGGAGTCAAGTCGGAAGTGAGATAGGGTCTTGCATATTCTTAGGGCAGTGTATACTTGTGTACCTATACTATTTGCTGAAATAGTGAAACATCTCCATACTTCTTGACAAATAATTTTACCCCAAGGCCCACAGGTGCACCTCTGCTGGTCAAGCTGCCCCAGTCCCTCCCCGGGAGCCCTGATCCCACCTCTCTATGATCTTTCCCCTAAGGGATGAATTCCTGAGGCCTCCATGCTCACATTCAGTATCCTTTCTTATTGGTTGGTGTGGGCTCTGCTGTTTTATTAGTTGTGTGATGTTAAGCAACTTCCATACCTCTGAGGGTGTTAGTTTCCTTAACAGTTATTAGGGATAATACCAGACCTTCTTCTGGGTGGTTGAGGATTAAATTAATTAGACTTTGTAAATAGCTAGCTCAGTGCCTGCCTTAGAGTAAGTGGTCAGTGGAGGGTAGCTATTGCCATCATAAGAACATTTTTCTGGTTGATAAATTGATATAATTATTCTCTATTATATCAACTTAAATGGCTCAGAGTAGTATTTATGGTTCTCCCTAGGTCTGACTTCTCTATAGATAATTATTTACCCACTCTGCTGATCTCAGGACATTAAGTCTGAGTGATTCTAAGCATTTTACCTAGTATAGATGGTCCTAAAAGATTTTTCAAGAGGATAAAAAAGCATTTGCCAGAAAGGCAACAGTGGACTCTCAATCTGTGTAGGGCAGTGGCGTGGTGATATAACTGCTATGAGTGAACACCCAGGCAAAGTACAGTGGGGTGAAGAGCCAGAGCCCCATTTTCAATCATAGCACATAGGTAGCTGGAAGTGGCTTGGTAGGAGATTATGCCCAGGACTTTGAATCTACCTCCTGTGCCATGATTCTGAGACTCTATAAAAATTTACTATATTCTTCCTCTTAACCATGCAATTTTATTTTCAACAGAGTCTATGGGTTTAAAATTATAAGATATGTTGCTTGAAGATTAAAAGTTTGTAATGTAATAATTCTAAAAAGTTCTGTGTGCATTTTGATAGTGAAGAGAGGAGGCAGTTGCAGCCTATGAAGATTTCTGAAAGCATGAATAGGCCTGTGGAAAGGCATGTGTCTTCTACTGAATTTTACTTTATTATTTAATTAAAAATAAACCTTTATTGATGTATAGATTGCAGGTGCTTATGTTGATAAATTTTGACATGTATGTGCACCTGTGTATGAAACCATTATCATAGTCAAGATGGCGAACATATCCCATCAGCCCTAAAAGTTTCCTTGTGTATCTTCATAATTCCTCCTTTACTCCTCCCCAATCCCCTATCCTTAAGCAACCACTGATCTGCCTTCTGTCACTGTAGATTAGTTTGCTTTTACAGGAGTTTTATATAAATGAAATCATACAGTATTCATTTGTGTCTGGCTTTTTTCATTCAAATTCATTCATATTGTTGTGTATAACAATGCTTCTTTCTATTGCTGAGTAACATTCCAGTCATAGATATACCATACTTTATCTTTTGCTGGACATTGGGTTATTTTCGGTTTTTAGCTATTATAAATAAAGCTACTTTGAACATTTGTATGCCTTTGTAAGAATGTGTAGTGCCTTTTGTCTTGGGTAAATACCTAGGAGTGGTGTGGCTGGATCATACCATACCAGGTCTGTGTTTAACTCTGAAAGAAAGTGCTGAAGTGTTTTCCAAAGTGGTGTACTATTTTATAATTCCCAACCAAGAGTGTATGAGAGTTCTAGTCTTCCCCATTCTTGCCAACACTTTGTATGGTCGGTGTTTCTAATTTTAGCTGTCCTAAAGGGGTATAGTGGTATCTCAGCTTTAATTTGCATTGATCTAATGACTAATGATGTGAAACATCATTCCATGTACTTATTTGCCATCTGTATATCTTGTTAAATTAAATGTCTGAAGTGTCTGTTCAAATCTTTTGCTCAGTTGAGTTGTTTTGTTATTGTTGAGTTTTGAAATCTCCTTGCATTTCCTGTCTACCTGTCCTTTATCTGATATATTTATAAAGTCTAAACATGCCTGAGAAGATGTCTTTCCCATTGATTTTTTAAAAAAATAAAATATTTATTTTCTTGTGAAAGCACTTGGCTTCCTTTTAGCTTCTGTTTTAAAACACTCAGTCAGTGGCTACTTGACCCACAATGGTTCTGCCTTTCCAGAGCCAGGTCTGGGACCCTTTGCATTTGTAGCTGAGATTTTTGCAGCTTCCTCTTCTGCTTTTAGCCATTAGCTTCTCTAGATGATTCCTTAAACTTGGAATCAGGAAGGTTTAACCTGTTACTTCCTAATTTTATGACCTGGGCCAGATTATACCTAAAGTTTCTGAACCTTATTTCCTCATATGAAAAGCAAGGATAA
>CAUYQV010029167.1:0-26618 GCA_963574575.1 Galagoides demidoff | reverse complement strand
TTGCCAGATCCCCCTCCCTAGAGAATCATGCCTCCTGGCTGTACTAACCCTTCTCCACCCCACCCATTTGACTCAAAAAGAATCTTTCTCCCTAAGTTTAAATGATCCTGAAAATGTGGGGAAATTGAACTTGATTTCTTTACCCCCCTCGCCCCCCCCCAAAAAAGCTTCCTGCTTCTTCCAAATTGCCATAGGAACAGTTCAAACTTAAGACAGCCCCTTTCAGGTATGCTGACCTCTTCATACCTACAAAACCTGGTACTAAAACTTAAGGAGCGTGTGTACAGCAGCGTGTTTTTAGCGACCTGATGTTGATGATCTGTCACTTTTGAAAATGTGATCCAGGATCATTGTTCGCCTTTCCGAAAAGGAAGGAAAACTAGGAAGGCGTTCTAGGGAACGCCAGAAGTGATTTTGCAGCTGCAGGCCTGAACAGAAGAGCTTAACCCACTAATGTGTTACGACTGCTGAGGGAGTGCTGGAAGGTTCTCAGATGCTGAGAGTACTTCAGAGGGTCGTGTGAAGCAGCACGATAGTTCTGCTCTTAATGGCCCAGGCCACAATTGCCTGGGTCTCTATCTTAGCACACTGCCAGTCTTCCAATGGTAAACTTAGGTTTATGCCAGCCGGCTCCCCTCAGCGTGAGGGCATGAATTGGAGTGGAAATCAATGGACTCGAATTTGGGTGCCATTGCCCCAAATTATCAAAGAGAAAAGATGACCGCTGTAATTCACCGGCCACAGCATTTTTACCAACTGTTTTTGCTAAGCATTAGTTTAGTGTGATAGGTTCAATTCTCAGGCCCCCTCTCATCACAGTTTTTCTGTAAACACCGTTATTATTGCCGTTGTGGTTCCTGTGGCTGAACTGAACCGAATCTGGAGATTTGATTCGAATTGACTCCCTCATTGCCTTCCTGGGGACACCAGTGAAAGTCCTTGGATCCGTGGAAGACAGGTTAGATTTTTTTCCAAATTTCTGCTAAATGGGAACCAGAGGAACCAGCCTGCAGAGCATTGCAGGCTGATAATCCATGGTTGACATTCCTAGGGAACTCAGATAGACAAGGATGGATGTTCAAGAAAAGTTTAGATTCAGCAAGACCTGTCTTTGAATCCCAGCCCTGTCTGCTCACCAAGACCCACGAAGCCTCCTTTACTCACCCGTTGTATTGTCTGAATTCTTTTCATGTCCGTACATGGTCCGGATCTCTCTCCATGTTATTAAAAATACAGACATATCATCATTATAATTGTCCAGATCACTGTTTGCGTTTTCAAGGGCCCTTACGCATTCTCACGACGCTATTCTCACAGGGGCGGCAAAACTCCCTTTGTATAAAGGTGTTTTTTGAAAACACCTTTCTTTGCCACCCTACTTCATGACCTTAGCCAGGGTAGGAAATGTGCCTTATTAATTTTTTCACTCCGCCTTCTCCATTTGTTGCCGTTCCAGAATAGCGTGTATATAATGCCTGGATATACGAGAGAGTTAGGCAGACAGGGGTGCCACTTCCTCCTTGCAAGCTGTGTGAGGTGGGGCAACTTTCTTTGCCTCTCTGAGCCTCTGGTTGTTTTTATATATATATATATATATAAAACGGGAGAAAAATTATTCCTAGATATAGAGCTGCTCTGAGGATATAACAAGCTGGTTTTGGTTATCATCTTTGGCGTGTAGTAAATTCTCAATAAATGTAGTTGCATGAGTTGTGTGATTATTGTTATGGCGACTTTTCACTGGAAGTGAGTGGTGTGTGTAGTAAGGGAGGAAAAGAAGGGAGGGAGGAAAAGAAGGGAGGGAGGGAAGAAGTCAGTTTATCTACCTTGATATAGAGTCGGAAGGAAACTCACATCTCTTTGTGGTGAATGACAATAACCTGACCTGTATGAAGTTGACCCCATCCCTGGGAGGAAAAATGTTTCCTTGAGCATATAATTTATGTAATCAGACAACTAGTCCTTATTTTGAAGAGCTAAACTTCTATGTCTGGGTTACCCACCTGTATCTGTGGGCATACTGGAAAGGTCTGGGATATACTTAAACTAAAAATTATTGCATTCTGTCCTTAAAAAAAAAAAAAAAACTTTCAAATATCTGAAATTCAAATTTCACTGGGGATCCTGTATTTTTATTGGCTAGCTCTGAAAGTCCCTATCTATGAAACAACTAGAAAAGGGCTTGATCTTCTCCACATGTGTTGGACATGGGGAATTCTGGAAACTTTTTTGGACATGGGAAATTCAAGCGGCCCGTAACACCTGAACTCTGCTTTAAATCAATAACTGTTGTACAGATTTATCACTTTTTGCCCATACTATTCTGATTTCTGGAGATTGTTATCTGCGTAAAGTTTTCTAGAAAATATCTCCTTTTGAAAATGGCGTCTTAAATTAATGTGAAATTGTGGCTTAATTTAATTCACAGGGAGTCATAAGCAGGTGGGAGAATTATGAATCCATAATTGTGTTTGCAAGAAATTGATTTCATCCTAAAATTACATGAATATGCTATTACAGTCTGTTGTCATCCTGAAGTGCACTGTTTAACCATAAAATACAGCGTAAAAGACACCCACACGTCGAAGTTCTTAATCTAGTGTGTAACTGCTTAAGTAAGTACGTTAGCTATCGTGCCAGCTACCTGTTCTCAAATACCTTAAACTACCAGCTCACCAATATGGGTTTGATCTTGACGTTGAGATACTGACCTTGATACTTGAAATGTACAAAGTAGAAAGTTAACAGTGAGAACTTACCATTCCATCCTCATCTTTATTAAGTGATGGTTTGGACACGGAGAACTTGATAAATGAGTGAGCCTGAAACCTTTAAAAAAGTTGTTCTTTTCATAATCCAACCACATTTATCGAGCAAAGACAACACTGCCTTTCTTGCGTCTTAAAAATACTTTGGACTTGTTCACACACACACAAATCGCTTTATTAACAATTTCAGTGATTTATCATGCTCCGTTTCTTTGTTTCCTTCCCCCCAGAAGTGTTGCTTTTGGTACGCGGAGAGTTCATTCATTTAAAGTTCGTCCTTGGCGATTTTGTATTGAACAGTTTCCATTTTATTTTATTTTATTTTTTTTTTACTATACAAAGCTGATAAGTAACTGAGCCCAAACAGGCTCCAAGTGATTATATCCTGGATGCAAACCAGATGTGCAGTTAATCCATCATTGTTCCTGTGTCAACCACCCTTGTCCTCACCTAGACTTGGAAGAAAAATGCCGAGCCTGATTTTTCTGCTGGTTCATTTCCTTGAACTTGGTGAGATTTCTATCTGCGGTACTTCCAAAAATAGTTTTGGAAAATGCAGAATGCTCCAGTGCCATTCTGCCGGCCACATGGTGAGTGCAGCCTGGCCTGAGTGTTCCAGCACATTCTCTTTCTTCTCTGATGAGACTTTTGGCCCCTGGCTGTGGATTGGTGAGGATTTTGAAAACCAGCACGATGGTATCAGACAAGGCTGCCCGGTGCTTTCTGCTGCCACAGCGGGTGGATGGCAGGCTCAACTTAGGGCCCCTCCTTTTTAACAATTCCTGCTCAGTAGAATCTTATAACTGACCGGCCCTGAGTGGCAATAAATAGCAGGTTTACTCCATTCTGAGGGCTTGGCAAAGTGAGAGGAATGCAGTGAAAACACATCTTCTCTCTTCCAAAGTAACTGGGCACTCAAGGAGTGTTTCCTGGTTTCATTTTGTAGCCTAAATTACACACTGAGTTACAAGCGCATCTTTGATTAATGTGACTAATGAGGCCGTCGATGCTGCTGCGTGGAGAATGGCTTTCGTCCCTGTCCTCTGTTTATTAACATCCCCAGTCTCTCCAGAGGTACCTGCAGAGAGTGAGACGGGCACCCTAGTCGAGGAATAGTGGCCAGTAATTACACTAACAGAGGTTAATCAAAGCTATTGGGTGCCGTGGATCATTCTGAGAACTTTTATCCACTCAAAAGCAAGTAAGATAGATGCTGTTATTTTATTGATAAGAAAACAAGGGGGAGAGGCTAGGGGTTCGCAGAAGGTCAACATAGCTAGTGAGTAAATGGCAGAGCGTTCAGACTGGGATCCAGACTTACACACCGTTATATGGCACGGCCTCTTGGATGCAAGGGAGAGACCGTGAGTGGCTACGGTCCTAAGAACCTCTGCTTCCTTTAGGTGAAGGCAGAAATGACAACCAGATTTCACTTTGTGTGCCAAAGCTTGCCTTGACTGCTCCAAGTGTTAAGAAGGATTCTGGGAGTCCTGCCTGGATTCCAGAGGATCAGGGCCCATGATCTATCCAGAATGTTTGGAGTGAGTGCAGGAGGGGGCGTATGGGCGAGGTACCAAGCATTCGTATCCTGGGCTGAAAGCCTTGGAATCTCCAGCAGAATGCGGGTTTTACCTGTGGGGATGCACATTCAACAGCTAGTGGCTGCTGCTGTTTACACAAGCGTTGGTTTATTTAGAAGGCAAGACTCAAAGCCGCTGGGACAGAGCCCTGGGCAGCTTGGAGGTCTCGGGTAGGCTGATCTGTGACACCTTTGGTCTCCAGGGGTCCACAAGGGGAGGAAAGAAAGAAAACAGAAGCTGGAGCCACACCCCAAACAAACTGCCCCCGTCCTCACTTGCCTAGGGCTGATTCTCTTCAGAATGTCACAGTTTTGAACCTCTTAACCACGTTCATGGCTAATACACGCTTCTGGCAGGCGCTGTACTGGGGTCTTTGTGTATGTTCGCACCTGTCAAGTTCAGAGCATGGATGTTCTTCCCATCATATCCACGCGTTGTACAGTAACAGAGGGTCACGGTGACATTGGCAAATCTGGAATTCAGATGCAGGCCTCTCCCTCCAGGGCCCATAGTTTTTTTTCCATACCCCCCACCCCACCTCTTTTTCTCAAAGCGTAAATAGCCTGATATGTGCCGCCCTTGCAGCCACAGTGGCTAGAAGCGGCAAAGGCAAAATACACCTCCCTGCCCGGTGTGATCTCAAAGGCAGGAAGGGCTGAGTGCCTAACTGAAGGTGGGAGAGCGCGGGGAAGAGAGAAGGGCAGAAGGAAGCAGAAGCGTATCTTACGGTTTAAACCCACCACGGAACATATCATTTCCTTGGTTCTGCATTTATTAATAAAATGCCTGATACCTTCTGGCGTGTGCTTTGAACTGCTTTTAATTATCTCCAGTTGGATGGAGCAAAGGTAATGGGGACCTCTTAATAGTCATGGAGGAACTATTGGAATTTTATTTCCACAGGGAAGGCAGCGACTGTTTGCCAGGGAACCAAGGCCTTTCAAAGTTGAGGACACTTCCCCGGTGCCGTACAGCGTAAATCACACGGCAAACTATGCGATTATCCCCTGCAGAGGAATCGAGTGTGGCTTTATGGGATTCTGCACCAAGCACTTAGGAATAATCTGATATAAAACAGCAGGGGTGGAGAGTAATGACAACTTCAAATTAGTTTAATGAATGTTTACATTTAAAAAAAAAAAGGGTGGGGGGAGCTTTTCTGCAAACCTGAAAATAAGAAGTGGCAGGATCTCTCCTATTTCTCCTGCAAGAGACACCCCCTGGTTTTCAGCCCCAAGGAGAAAGGTGGCTTGACTTAACTCCTTCGGTCCCGGAGCACCACGGGGCCTCTCTTTGTCTGGTCTGGGTTTGAACAACCCCTTCAGCGGTGCTTGATGGTGTCTCTATTACAGACGTCAAATCCGCACGGGGGTGGGGGGGTGGGGGGGACATCTGTTTTCAGTCAACTCCAACTCAATCCAGGAAAAAATAAATTTCTGGCTCTCCACCTGCTCAAAAGGTCGATTACCCACCCAAATCAGCCAGAGATGGCTGATGGGCTACAGATGCCGAGGATATTTTTAGCTGGATTTTGGCAGGTACCCTGCTTCTGGAGCGCGACGAGGAAAGGGGAGATTGATAAACCATTACACTGTTTTAAACTCGGGGCAACACCTACACCCCCAGCTAGTCTGTGTGTCGCCCCTGGGCTGTCTCCTCCCTTTTGATGAAGAACGATTCGTTTGGCTCGGCACCTGTGGCTCAATCGTCTAAGGCGCCAGCCACGTACACCTAAGGTGGCGGGTTCGAATCCCCAGCCCCGGCCCGCCAAACAACAATGATGGCTGCAACCAAAAAATGGTCGGGCGTTGTGGCAGGCGCCTGTGGTCCCAGCTACTTGGGAGGCGGAGGCAGGAGACTCGTGTGAGCCCAGGAGTTGGAGGTTGCTGTGAGCTGTGATGCCATGGCACTCTACCCAGGGGGATAGCTTGAGGCTCTGTCTCAAAAAAAAAAAAAGATTTGTTTTAGCAGAGGGAGCAGGATGGGAGAAGTTCACGTAGACCCCACCATGTGGAGTAGACCTTCAGGAACTGGGGCTAAGAATCACCCTTGGTGTTTCAGACAGAGGTACCTGGCCCAAGCTGCCTCTGCTCTTGATAGCAGTGTTTTCAAAGCGTTCCTTTCTGTTCCAAAATCGGAATATTTCCCAGCGTGTGTAGCTGTCCCCCTCCCGTGACTCACATCAGGCTGAATTCTGTCTATAGTTTGCCAGTCTGGATATGGCATATTCATCAGAATTATACAGATCGACTTGGTCTCTGCTTTATAAAAGGGACAGTAACTAAAAAACAATAGCTAGAAAATTAAACTGAACAAAAGCCTGAGGGGCTTGGGCCCCTCTCTGGGAATCCAAACAGAGAATTCCAACAGCGGATTTAAAAACAAGTACGGGTCTACTTTGGCCTTCACGCCATCACTAGAAAAAAATCACATCTTCCCACTGGAGTCCTCGGGGTGGTTTCCCTTCCATTCCATCCTGACATGCCAGCACCTCAAAAAGCCCCTGTGAAAAATCTGCAGGTCTCCAAGACCCGGAAGAAAATGGAATAAAAGTAGCTCTTCAAGAGAGCAAGCTTTCATTTATGTGGCCCTGAGGAGTGAGAAGCCCTCGACGCTAGTTGAGGATGGCTCCTGTTTACAGGTTGAAATCAAGTTTTAAGTAGGATCTGTCAAAGACAGTGAGATTACGACACAACAGAAATAATCGGCAATTTTCAGTTAACCAGAATGTTGCATAAATCCGAACCCCCGATTTTTCTGGAGATGATTATAGCCAGGCTGTTTGAGGACACGTCGCCAAATATTTGGGTATTTTAGCAGTCTCAGAAGTGTGCAGAATTCTCCAGTTCTCACCAAGGCGCTGCAACACCATGTCTCGTGTTTATGGAAATGATTTTTATAAATCTTCTCGCTGAGAAGGGTTTTCTTTCATCAGAGGCACGTTGTGGGTGTAGATGTGGTTTGCAAAAGATTCTCACACGAGAGGGGGGGTCCATTCCCTGGCAGTTACCAAGTGTCCTAATACAAGGCAAAAAAAGAAAATCCATAGTCATCGAGAAAAATGACTCATTGAAAAGCATTCTAAGACAGCGGTTCTCAACCTGTGGGTCGCAACCCCTTTGTAACAATGAAAATACATCCTGCATATCAGATATTGACATTACGATTCATAACAGTAGCAAAATTATAGTTATGGAGTGGCAAGGAAAATAATTTTATGGGTGGGGGTCACCACAACATGAGGAACTGTATGAAAGGGTCGCGGCCTTAGGAAGGTTGAGAACCGCTGTTCTAAGATGATGTTCAGGACATAGGTTGGAGGAATCTGGTAGGTTCCACTCTGAGTTTCAGTGTTCTTATCTGTGGAGACAGAAATAAAGGTTGTTTGCAGATGAAATGAGGTAATGGGTCAAAGGCTCTGACTCATCCCCTGCGGAGATGATGCTGTCACCGTCGTCATCACGTTTGTTGGCAGGCTTGAGGTGGCCCTGGGGACACACCGGGATGCCTGGAACTTTCTTCAGGAGCTTTTGCTACTGATCTTCACGTGGCATTTCATGCACAGGAAATAGTCTCCCTGGAAATACCTGGAGCGAAGCAGTTATTCAGCCCCCTGGTCAGCACTGCCGACCTCTTTGTGGTCCTGTGAGGGTTTAAGGTGAGGGCAGAAAGCCAGTCCTTCGAGGAGGACACAATTCATGGGCCACTAGTACCTGTAAGGGGTCAGGAAATGCCCAAGGGGTTCACACCAGGTGTGGGAAAGGATACAAGTAATTTTTTTATGAACTTGCCGGCCCTGGAATGGCATCTAATCCTGTGTTGAAAGAGGGACAGCATTGTGCTGAGAGGACGTTTGTAAGGAAGGGCAGAATCCTGAGGTTCTGGTGGCCACTGCACGGGCACCAGTGATCTGTGTTCACGCAGGTGGTGGCGGTTTTCCTGGGCAGGGGAGTGGGCTGCCAGGAGTCGGTAGGTCGTTCAGGCAGACGCTGGGGCGTGTACCTGTGTGTGTCCCTGATGCCACCTTAGTTTTTGCTGTCGCACTTTTCTTATTGATATGGGAAAACACAGAGTGATGGTAACAGCCCCTTGGAGTTACAAAGTTTCCAGAATCTTCCTGAGTTTTCGTGACCGTTGTTTCTGGGCATTGCTCTTAAATCCCTTAGGAGGGTCCATCCCCTCAAGCCTCTCCCTTGTGTACCTCCCACCTTCCACCACGGGGACCTTAAAACCCAAATCCAGTCTCTTCATCATGTTACGTGGAGCCTGTGATCATCCACCCCGGCTTCCCCTGTAGGTCTGTCTCTTCTCTCCTACCTCTAGCCCAGACGCCTTTTATCTCCCAACCTGTAAGCTTGCTGTCCTCTCTTCCCTAAACACCCCCAAGGCCTCATGTGGCCAGTACCCCAGCTCTCATGCTTTCTCTGGTTATTATCCCCACTGGACCACATTTCCTTGTCACACTTACAGGCAGGACCTGCTTTACTTACGGACTTAACTACCTGTGTCACCCAGTGGCTCTGTCAGGGCCAGGAAGCAATCCGCCTTGGTCACCTAACAATCCAGCACGCAGTGGAGCTCTACACGGAAGCAAGGGAGGAAGGAAGGGAGGGAATGATTTCCAGGAAGCCTCCTTGGATAAATTTCCCCCATTTATTCTTGGAGGCTTACCTCTCTGCAGCTGCTGGGGCCAGCAGAGCTGAACAATAGCGTGGGATTAGCCAGCACTCAGGTGCCCACTTAATTCAATAGGGGAATTTGCATTCCTTAGGCTCCTTGCCATGGGAGCCTGCTGCCTCAAGGGACCACCTGCCTTCCTTCCACCAGAAGGACTTTTCTCCTTGGAGAATTTTCCTCTGGAAATGGTCCAGGTCAAACAAGGCACCCTACAAATGTGGCTGGCAGCCATTTTCCAGTTTAACTTCCCCAAGCCTTTGCTGCCTCGGTTTAATTGCAGACGACAGTGGCAGCTGTAAAAGGGTAGCCTGCACTGTAATCCAGGTCATGGGCAGAGGGGACTGGCTTGACGGCAGAGATGACCGGTCCACATGCGTGACAGTCTCAGGAAGACCCATCTGTATGCCACTGTTGAGTGTCCCATTTAAGGAAGGCTGTGGACAGAGCACCAGGGAAGTGAATTAGAAGGTGGATATCAGAACGGCCTCCCCGAAAGGAGCATCATTGGAGATGACCTTGGAGGCTTTGCCTCTCTGGCCTTCATCAGACCTTCCCAGGCCTCGCAAGAGCAGCATCACATAGGTGAAAAGCAAACGCTCCTTATGGAGATTCTGTCTTCCTTTTTAAGAAGACAAAAGCTGGGTACCTGCTGTGAAAGGGGGCATCGTGTCAAACTGATCACAGCTCCATTACTTGACTCACCCCTTTACCAAATACTCATTAAGTGCCAGTTCCCTGCCACACAGGGTGCGTTTGGGGAGCTCTTTATAGGCTGGTGGACAAGTCAGATGAGTCCCCCAGGGCGGCTTACCCTCTAGTAGGGAACAGCTAGTAAGAACAGAACATACCATTTAAAATGTGTTCCCAGTTTACCAGCTGTGTGACCCTGAATAATCACTTGACCTCTCTGTGCCTCGGTATCCTTATGTTTAGTTCTGATCCCATGGACTGATGTCAACATGACAGCACGTCTGTGCCTCCTCCTAGACACACTCCGGTCAGCCTTTTGCTGTCCCTTCCCCCACACTGCTCACCCTAATGGTCAACCCAACCTCCTCATCCCGCTCTGACCATCCATAGCATTTTGTGACCCTGTGACTCCCTCCCAGAAACTCATCACTTTGCTGGATTGTCCCCATCCACCTGCACTCCACACACTGGGATGTCTGGGCCCATCACCTCCACCTCTGCTGGGAACGTCTGCCCTCCTATCTACCTCCTGGGTGAGCCCATTCAGCCTTGTGGCTAATGCCATTACTCTGCTGAGAAATCCCAAATAGGTTCTTCCATCTCAGGCCTCTCCTGAGCTCCAGCTCATATCCATCTGTGCGTTCAGTCTCTTCATTCACCTGGCCGGTCAGCCCCCCAAGCCCAGTGTGTGCAGAAGCAAACTCTCCATCCGCCAAGGCTGCCGCTCCTCAGCTCACTCCCGTTCCTCCCTCTTTCTCATCTCCATGAATGGCAACCAAGTCCTCCAGGTGCTCAGGCCGGCAGCCTTGGCGTCATCCTGTCTGTTTGGTTGTTTACTCTTTCATCCCACGTCCAGTTCAATACCAATTTCTTTTGACTCTTCTTTCAAACTATATCCAGCATTTGAGCGTTGATTGCCATTGCCACTGCCGCTGCCCAGGTCCAGGCTCTGGTACTCAGTGGCAGAGGCTGCGTTAGTGCAGTCACAGGTGCCTGGAAGCCAGGGTGAAGGCCACTCTGCCTATACGGACCAGGGTAAATCTTATAAAATAGAGGTTCTCCAACTTCGGTGGGTATGAGGCTCATCGGAAGCACCTTATGAAAATACAAAGAGGCAGGCTCTATCCACGAAGTTGGGGCCTCTATCTTTGCTTCAGGTGATTCTGATACTCAGAAGTCAGGCCAGGGGCAGTGACTCATGCCTGTAATCCTAGCACTCTGGGAGGCCAAGGCGGGTGGATCACCTGAGCTCAGGAGTTTTGAGACCAGCTTGAACAAGATGGAGACCCCGTCTCTTCTAAAAACAGAAAAACTATCCAGGTGTTGTGGCAGGCGTCTGTAGTTCCAGCTACTCAGAAGGCTGAGGCAGGAGGATCACTTAAGCCTAGGAGTTTCAGGTTGCGGTGAGCTATGACACCACGGCACTCTACCCAAGGTGACAGAGTGAGACTCTGTCTCAAAAAAATAAATGAATAAATAAAATGTAAGTCAGATCTAAGCTGTCTAAAATCAAGTGCAAGCTAAGACACTCTGCTGGGTGCTGCAGGATCAGAGTCCTGTGACCCCATTGACCTCATCTGCGGTCATCTGCCCACTCCCACTCTTCGTGCTCCAGCCACCCCGGCCTCCCGAGTTTCCTTACACACCTGGTGAAGGCTGCACCTTTGCATTCCTAGAGGCTCTTCTGCTGAGCTCACATAGGGCTGCCCCCTTTCCCTTTAGAGTTTCTGCCCAAATACCTCCTTCCAAGACACCTGCCCTGACCTCCCCTGTAGGCGTCCTGCTCCCTGCTGGCCTTCCGTGGTTTTTGAATTCTTTTTCTTCCTAGTACCTGTCACCGCCCGATGTATTATGTGTCTGTTATTTAGGGTGGGTCTTCCCCACTAGAAGGTCAAGTCACTTGCAGCCCTTTCCCTCCTGCCTAAAACAGCGCCTGGCAAACCAGATTCCATGAGTCTATGGCTGAGCAGAAGGAGCCTGCTGCTCCCACAGGGCCGCAGCTCATCTGCAAATGAAAAGCTGTCCCTTCTCTTTCTCCGGGGGACTTTCTAAGGAAGCCATCCTCCTCAGATGGCCTCTCCTGGGCGTACCTGTGATCCAGGTGCAGGACCCTAAATAAGCCAGTGAATAAGGTGCCTTGAACCAGAACCCTACACCAAAGCAGAATTCACAGATTTTCTAATGGCTCCTCTTGCCTTGGCATCCACTGTGGTCAATCTTGGGGTCACTGATCTGCAGTGCCCAACACCCAGGGGTGACGTGGCAGTGGGGGATTCCTAACCCAGTTAGGGTTGGTGGAATCTGGTGAGAGTGAATGAGGAAGAAGCATCAGATGAACGACTCTGTAATCCTTACGAAAATAGTAGCCAGTGACATTTAGGAACTGCCCAAGCATGCCACGGCTGTGCACGAGCTCAAGTGAGGCCTGTCGCTATCTCCGGGGTGAGGACAATTGTGTCCCAGCATGATGTATGTGGGGAAACTGAGGCATGTGTTATGTGTTTGTATTTGCCGGAGATAAGCTACAAAGTTGGGACTTAAATTGAATCCGGTGTTCCTGAGAGAAGATCCATGCCGCCTCCCCGTTCACTCCTGAATGTGGAGTTGTGTGGTGGGTCATACACCTCCTACAGACCTCAGAAAACTCAAGAGAGAAGGGAGATGGGGGTGACGCTGAAAGATGTTTCTGTAGGACACATCCATAAGCGATTTTCCTGCCCCATCCAAAACTTCACAGTTGTTTTTACCGACCTGTGTGAGATCTGAGATCTGCACTATCGCGGTGTACACTGCACGAGGGGTTATTTATACCTTCACAGCTCCAGTTGGTAGATTTCAAAGGTGAAATCTGCCAATGTCCGTTGGTAGATTTGATCGGTCAAGTGCAGAGCCAGCACGCTACTACCCAGAAAGAAACGACGCGTGAGCCCCCACCTGTGACATCTCACTCCGCGGAAAGGTGGGTGCAGGTAAATGGAGCCGGGTATCCCCAGGACTGGAGTCGGGGCAGATAAAGGAAGCGCAGCGTATAGCATGTGGCTGGTGGTGAGGATGATGAATACCGTCTGGAGTTGCCAGTTCTCTCGTGCGCTCGGCGAAGGCCACGTGCTCTGCATTAATCACCACCAAGCAAACAGGGCTTCCAGCAAAAGCGCCAAGTGATCGGGAACAAATTCAAAACAGCTTTATTTCATTGACAGACAGGACCTTTTTGTTAAACTCTGGTTTAAAAACCTTTTACATCGCTGTCTCCTTCACACGTGACTGTAGTCATTCATATTGGGGTAAACCTAGGAACTTACAGCCTGCTTACTTTTCACAACCTATTGGCAGGAAAAGGGTCATGTAAAAAAGAATTTTTATTGGTAGTGTTTTTTTGGAAGCTATGAAACAGCGCTAATGGGAATTATGCTGTTATAACCATTATCGAAGTAAATGGGTTTCCGAAGTGAAAAAAGAAAATAAAACTCCTCTCCATGTGCAAATAGAAAAGAGAAGTTAATTAAACCAGGCAGTGTGTGGTCAGCAGAGATGTCCAAGGTCTGTGCTATTGGAAAGAATAGAAGCCAGGAAGGAGGAGGCAGGGTCTGTGTTTAACTCGGGTTCTGGTAACTGGCAATCATCAGTCTTATATCAGACCTATGTGTAAACCAACTTTACCCCGGTATACCAGATAGACTCATTGAAAAGCCTTTTATCTCTAGATTTTCTCCCCGTATGTAACCAGAAGTTACCCAAACTTTTGTGTCACGTATTCAAAGCAATTGATTGGTATTCAGACAGCTAGTATTATCTCGAAACACCTTCTGTGAAAAGGAATCTGGTTCTTATCCTAAAATGCATGCGGTATGTTTCTGAGATATTTCAATTGCTCCTCCTCAAGAGATATCGGTCCAAGATTGAGCAAGCTCATTCCAAAGAGAAAAGTTAAGCTCTTTCCCTAATGTCAAGGCCAGAAGGGTTCAGCTGCAGGGCTGCAGTTTATAAACCTGGTGAGCTCGAGACCCCTGTTTGCTTGGACAGAATACCATCCTCCAGGTTGTTCTTAGGAATGTATATCTGGTTTTTTGCCATTTTCTTTTTTTTTTTTTTCCTTCTCCAGAAACCAAGTGGAAGGGCCCCAAATTAGGACACCTTTTGAGAAACAAATCATACTTATAAAGTGCCCTGCAGCCAAACAGTCTCCTGGCACTGTGGAAATGGCCTAACAGTCTGGGTCCTTTCAATGGGCAATCATGCACTACTAGGATTTTTACTTAGAAAATCCTCATGATCTGGAAGGGTAGAGCTTCTGGCCTCAGTCAAGGATTGGACACAGATGAGCAAAGCTCTTTGGCACGTGACTGAGGTAGGCCCATACAGGTGTGTTTGGACTAGAGCAGTAGTAAGGCCGCTGCTCAGGAGGAAAGGAGAGGCAGAGAAGTTCATGACAAGGCAGGCCAACAACAGTGGAAGCCAGCTGAGCATGGGGTGTCCAACCTGTGCCTCCCAGGCCTGTGTGGATTATGTAAAGAGTTTTTGCTAATCTGTGATGGTGGGTATCACAAAAAGTATACATGGCTTTTTTTTTTCTTATCCGTTTTCATTAGTCTATGTATTTAATGTGCAGTCCAAGACAAAGTCTTCTTCCAGTGTGCCCAGAGAAGAAAAAAGGTTGGACACCCCTGCCTGGTGTACCATAGAAAATAATAATTCACATTCATTGTTTTAGAGACCTCTTTTAAAGTTCGATTTGTTTCTTTAAAGCAATTGAAATCAAGTTCTTCTTTCTTTGTTAAGCCGATGTGTTCTCTATCACTCAGGGAGTGGGGGCGGTCTTTATGATAATCTGCCCGGGAACTTTCTCACATGGCATCCTTATCCCCGCTGCCCACCACAGAAACTTTCGACAATGCTCTTCTGGGGCGGGGTTTTTCTTGCTGTGACTCCTCGTCTGCCTACCTTGGGACTGGGAATATAGGGAGTGAACTCTAGGGGGCTGTACCCATGTGTGAATGTGCGGAGAAAGCAAACACATCTGAGAACGATGGGCTTTTTCTTTTTATGATGCCCACTTATTTCATAGACTGTCAAATAAGCACACATATTTCTAGGCTACTAGTTTTTAATCACATGCATGCTTACCATGCTGAAGCTCATGGTGAAGGGGCTTTGCCACCTGGCTAAGTCTTACACTGTGCTCATCTCCTGAGTGCCTTTATTACTACTCACTGTATACATTTCTGACAGCCTGACAATGACTCTTTCTTCCTAAATGAGAGAAAATATGTTTTTCAGTTTTTCAGTTGTTATTAAAGAATGCCATAAAATCATGCCAACCATTTGAGAGGGTGTAAAATACAGAAAAAGGGCACTATTCTCCCCTCCCTCTTAGAGCCCTGTTCCCCGAGAGGGTTCACTGATGACCCAAACCAAGTTTCATTTTGTTTTCCGTCTAGTTGGGAAACTGGAGTTTTTATTGTTCCTTCTCTCCTTGTCTATGCCAAGCAAGCTATTTCAGGTTTTGGAAGTCCTAAAAATATCTCCCTGGCTCTCTGCCTGCCTCCCATCCCCCTGAAGCCTCAGGCTTGTGGTCAGTGACACTCTCTGCTGGTTTTCCTTAAAACCACTCCTGGGTCCATCTTTGTCTTCAGCCCTGAGTTCCCCTTCACGTTGTAAACTTACCTCTTTAAGTTGGTCTCTTGATTGTATCATGTAATCCATCTGTTGGCTTGAAAACTGCTGTTCTGTTTCAGAGGTGGGAGCTGAACCAGATTCTGCCCAGGAACAAGTGTGTTGTTGGGAGGCCCGCTTCTCTGGAGATGGTGATCAGCAGTGTTCCAACCGAATCCATGTCTGGTGTGCCGCATGGTGTTTTGGGGTGGTAGACTGGCTAAGCCTCATTTGCTCATTCATTCTCTTCTTAACTTGAAAACACTTTTGTCATAGACATTCCAAGCTGTGAGGAAGTCCTGAGTCATATTGCCCACAAAGTCCCTCTGTCCTCCATAGAAACAAGGCTTCCATGTGGAGAGAATTCTCTGGGTGTGCACCTGCCTGTGGCCGTATTACAACACAGACTCTGAGATTCAGAAAGGGAATCTGGTAAGAGTCCTTTCTGGGCAGAGAAAAGCTACACTGTTGATCTAGATTTCGTGAATTTGCAATCATCATGATATGCTTTTCTGAAAATGGCCTTTTTCTTATTTATTGAAGTCCTTTAAAAATATTCAGCATCTTTATTATCGATGCTATGATTATCAATGATGAAAATTAGCAATGCTTTTGTTGACCATCATCATCAACATTGGGGCTTTAGCAATTTACTGTCTCGTCTTCTAGAAATTCTTTCAGTCTATCTGTATATTTATCGTACAACATAATCTTAGTATTTATGACATGCTGAGTCTTTGATTTCTTGTCTTCAAATGCATGTTGTTAGAACCAGAATATGTGTAGCTGTCTTCTGGCATGAATTTCGGCTGACATGATGAGTTGAGATGCCACTCCCAGCTAAGTTTAAGCCAGCACACAGCTAAGGATAGTGGTCGTCTCTCTCACCCAGCATAAGAAAAACAATCCCCTCAACCACCGCCATCTTGAAAATCCACCCATCTCACACTTCTTAATGGAAAGTAAAACCAAAATAATTTGGGCAGATTGATTTTCTTTTTTTCTACCACTATGACTCCAGAAAGAAGAGGCCATGACCCGGAGCATATTTTCCTCTTTGGTACTTTAAGTAATTGAGTAGCAACATCTTATTTTTCATTGAAACGTGCATCCGTGTGGCTGTTCAGTGTGACAACCTCATCTAGACTGGTACAGTTGCATCGAGAGCTTCAGAATCTGTACATTCATTTTCTTTGTCTGGAAGTGCTTATGATTAAGAGCTTTCCATTGCTTCTTTACATTGTAGTGATTATTGGTTACTATTGAATGATGTGGATCTGTCAATTTATGTGAAGATTTGAGTTCATGACCATAGACTCTGTTTCATTTTTAATATCAGTGGGGAAGACACTGCTGTGTGTCCCTTTCTCACATACTGATAAAACACCTAATTTCTAATAGCTTGGGAAGAAACTACATTTCCCTGTCTCCTTGCAGCTACGGTGATCATTTGAGGAAGTCCTGGCCAGTGGGACATAAGTAGAATCATCATATATCAGGGCTTCTGTAGTTTGGGTCACCGATCTACTAAGAGATGATATCAGAGTTTGAGAGTCAGCCTTTGTCAGAATTAAGTGCAACAGTTGTTCCATTTAATAATTCAAAAATGGAATTGTATTTTGCATGTCCTTTTTAATTTCCTTTTTTCCAGTAATTTTCAAATTTTCTATCTCTTTTGGGGAAGATATCCTTCACCACATTATTGGTCAGTAATCTGAGAAAAAAAGTCTTTCACCATAAACACTTTGAGAAGCACTGTCTTCTGCTAATAGTGTCTAAACAGAGGATGATCCTTCTTTGCTCTTATCTTTTACCTGCTGGCTAGAGTGCTGACTTTAAAGAAGTTAGAGTTTGAGCCAGTAGCTTAGACCCCAAATTGGGGCTGTGTGTTGAAGATGGAAGAGCAGAAACACAGAAGGAACCTGGATACCTAATGATTGTTGGAGGAGCAAAAAGGTAGAAAGAACCTGGGTCCCTAATGATGATTGGCTGTATCCTCGTCTTCTATAGTTTAAGTAACAGAAATAATCCTAACTGAAACCTTATCGGGTCCATTTTTAATTTCATATTTTCTCCATTTGAAGAGCTGGCCCGTCAATGGGCAGTGTGGGTGAATGGAAATCTCTAGGAGTTTGTAGATAAAAAGTAACCAAGGGTAAATCTCTACTCTGCCACTTCCTAAGGGAATTATACTTTGCATTTCAATGTCTCCCTTTATAAAACAGGAATACTGAGAACTTAGAAATTCTCCAGGAGGATTAAATGAGGTTAATGTTGGTGAAGGATCTGGGACATAATAAGTTGATCAGCAAATGTTATTTTATCCTCCTCGTCCCTCTACAAAGATAACCAAGCTGAGATAGTCGAACTCCCCCAGTTTGGAAAATAGCAAGTTATATGCAAAATCATATGCTGATGTAACCATTTCCATTCTGCACTCAGAAAATAGTTAAATGGTTTTTAAAGTTTTGGATTTGGGTTTTAAATGCAGAACTTTAAGAGAAAAAAAAAGAAACCCTAACTATTTCACCAAAATCTAATATATACAACAGATATGAGTGAAGGGCATTGTGTTAAGTGGGAAACTTTAACCCTCTCCATTTCTAAACATTTCACCTTCTCTGCCCCCTCTCAGCAACACCCAACTCCAGAGAAACTCTGTGTGAAAAATCACCACCTAAGGGCAACAGCCATAACTTTGTTTGCAATTCAGTATAAGGATGTTTCTCAAAATACAGTTCCTGAGGCACTTGGGGGATTACAGCCACCTGAATTAAAGTCTCTGTAGGCTCACACCAGGAATCTCCATTTACATGAAGCATCCCAGGTAGTCCACTTCAACCCTAAAGATTGAGAATTTGGAGGCAATAGAGAAAATCAACTCTAAATTTATTTGTGCCCAATTTTAAAAATTATATATATATATGTTTGAAACATTAGCAAATAATAGGAAGGCACCATCCTTATCTAGAATCTTTTAGGACTTTGAAGTATTTCCTTTCAATCTTTTTTTTTTGCAGTTTTTGGCAGGGGCTGGGTTTGAACCTACCACCTCTGGTATATGGGGCCAGCGCCTTTCCCCTTTGAGCCACAGGAGCCGCCCCTTCCTTTCAATCTTTTCCCCTCATGTCTGAGTTTTTATTTATAATATAGTTTTAGCAATCATTGGTGTTATTGTTGCTAATGATCAAAACCCTGAATAGAGGTATTCACGGTCCCATTATACAAGTAAGGAAATTGAAACAAGAAGAGGTTTACAAACACAGTATACATATATCTTCGTAGCCTGCCTCCTTTCCTTGTAATTTCATCAAAAGACATATTAAATTATTTTTTATATGCATGTTTTTCTTTCCTGTTGCTTTGGACTGCACATGGCAGACTTTAATTAACTTTAGCTCCAATATTGGGTAATATATGGAATTCCTCATCTTCAACATTATAAATAAAATATTCATTGAAGTAGTTATTTTCCTTTCTATATAGCATAGGGAGAATTATTTTCTTGAAAATCTTTCTTAAAAATTGGATCCTTAGTCCAAAGATTTGAGCCAGTGATATATTGCTGAGATTTGTTAAGAGTACCACCAACCTATAATGAGTATCATTTTCTCAAAGAAATGTTACGAAACACATCCCAACTCAGTATTAGGGAACAAGCTATCCCATTTTAGTGAAGTCTCTGGGTTACATGTGACCACACAGTGTATCATGTCTGTGCCCTTTACAGAAATCTAAGTAAAAGAATCACTTTTTCCTAGTAACTGGATGACTTGACTTGTCACCATCTTGTGGGCCTTCTTGGAAACCCTGAAGTGTAGCCTTTTCATCTTAATTCACAAAGTGCTCGTTCTCACCCTTTCTTGCCCCAGAATTCCATGAAGCTGTGGTGAATCTCTGGAAGACCCAAGATGATATCTTTCTCAGAGAATTAAAAAAAAAAAAAAGTGTGGCTAGCTCTGGCTATGCTGCCCACCTTCCATTCCAGCCCCCACTGTCCTAGAACTATCTGGGCTAACTCTGTAATGTTCTCTGACCTCGGACCCAGGCCTCTTCACAAGTTAGTCTCAATGATTCTGCTTACGCCTAGGATGAATTTGGGGAAATGGACTTCATCATTAGCTTCACTGCTTCTGTGTTCATACGATCAAGTTATAGGTAACCTCTTCTTGCCTCAGCTTCCTAACCTACAAAATGTATATATATGCCCATCACACACGGTTGTTATGAGGATGAAATTATTTAACATATGTAAATGACAACAGCCAGGGCTAACTTGCATCAGGGGCTTATCTGCCAAGCTCAGTGTTTATCGTTTAATAGATACAAGGTGTCTCTAAGGTCACCATACAAACAAACAGGGAAGACGGGAAATGGTACCTAAATGCACCTTTATTTACAAAATAATCACTGAAAAATTTTACATAATATTTACAAAGTATTTCTCTGCATATTAGTATGTAAACATAAAGAATAAAACATGCAATATAATATAAAATATTAACATAAGTTTGTTAATCTCCTATGAATGGCAGCTTCCGGGATACCTGTATTTTCCTGTTTCATCCTCATCATTATTTTAAGTGCAAGGTGGGAGTATTATTCCCCTTTTGCTTTTTTTTTTAATTTCAGATTATTATATGAGTATGAACAATTATGTTACATTATTTGCATTTGTTAGGTAAAAGTTCAACTCATAGTTGGGCTCTTTACCCAGGAGGTGTACACATGAGGCTTTAAAGAGGTGAACTATTAGGCTGAACTGTGTATAATTACAATTTTGGTTGGTAAAAATGCTGGACTACCATCCATTTCATACGGTTCAACCCAATAATTTGCCCAGATATCGCAGCAAAAAGATGGCAGGACCTGGGTTTTAACCCACGGCTCTCCAACACCTAAAGCCAGGCTTCTTTGGTATGAAACTGAACCCCCCAAGGGTAATATCCAGCACTGTAACAGATTGGGGACTTAAAACGTGGTAAGCTTGGTTGTTTTACTTGTGCCCACCCTTGCCCACCGGTAAAATGTTCCCGAGCCCTCGGATCAGGCAAAGCCCCTGCTTTGTGACAGACATCAGAGTTCTGAATTTCAGCATCAGAGTGAAGCACAATGGGGAAAATTGCTGTGGCCAGTCCCGACAATGTGTGGATTAAAAAAACACACGCATGCACGGGGACCTGATTTGAATGGTATTTCTGAGTGGAAGCTAAGTAGGAGCTGAAAATGGCCTTTTAAAATACAGAACATAAGGATGCAATTCACAGAGATGGCCTAAACTGTAAACATGCAGCTGTTGGGTTTGTGAGGCGCGCTGCTTTCATACCGACAGCATACAAATTGTCAAGTACTTAAAGTTCCATTGTTGCCGAAAGGGCCTCACCCACTGTCCTTAAATGGTCCCTTTTTTTTTTTTTTTAAACCACAGGATTCGTATCTCTCATACCATATCATGAACTATCAAGAAGAAAGGCATATTAGGGATAATCAGTAATGATTTTTCTAAATTCTTTTCCTTTATTGCCATTTGCTAATAGAGTTCTTAAAAAAGAAATGATTGGAAGATTGACGTTTGTACTCTCCTGAGCTGCAGGGAAGGTTTGTACCGGGCTTGTTACCCAAGCTTCTCCTTACAGAGCTCTCTCTGGAGAGGTGTGAGGCTCGTTGATGGGGTTGTTTTCCAGGCCTTCCAGCCCCCTCACTTCCCATCTCTTTCTTCTAAAAACTCTTCTCCTACTTTCTCTCTTTGTGGCTACCTTGGGAGGTGCCATTTTTTGTCTGGTTAGTCTGTGGTTAAGTGTCTACTTGCAAGTTCAGCCCCCAAAAGGCTTCCTCTCGATTTTGAGACCTGGGAAATTTAAATTTCCTTACACTGGTGAAGCCCTCAAAGGGGCTGTCAGCCTTCAAGTTGCCCACAGGGTTCAGGCAGGTAAATTCCTGGTTCCGATGTCCCTCCAGGTCTTGTTCCTTCCCAGAGTCTTTTGCAATTTGGTTGCATAACTTTTTCTTGAATTCCATAGATTGACAAACTCCTCCATCATTTGGTTTGACCTTTTGTCAGTTGCAAACTAACCTTCATAGGTCTTCTCCTGGCCATGGATGGCTTTGGAATCACTTTTCTCTCATTCTCATGGCTCACAGACACGTGTGCTGGGCGTATGTTTCTGACAGGGTGGCTGGAGTTGAGAGGAAAGTCCCATGGATGCCACCCCATGTTTCTTCCTCTTGTGCTGATGCACACTGTGATTATGGGGCTGTGAACACAGAGAGAAATGCTGTGAGGTGTGTCAGCCTGGGCAGTCACTGTCTTCTCACACACATTGCTTGGGTCCCCATCATGAGACCCTCCTACGAGCAGTGTATTCCAACCAGCTTCCATCTGTCCATCTAGGTAACTGCTTCATCCAAGCCTAATTTTTACATGTCTTTTTTTTTCTTGAGTTGTCCAAGAAAATAAGACAGACATACTATCCAACCATCCATCTATCCATCCATCTGTCCATCCATCTGTTCATCCATCCATGGGTGCATCCAACCATCCATCCATCCATCCATCCATCCATCCATCCATCCATCTATCCATCCATCCATCCATCCATCCATCCATCTAATCCAGATCACTCATCCCTGTGGCCCTTAGAGACAGGCTTTCTCTCTCTAGGCTTTTTTTGGCTCTTCTCCTCCTCCCCCTGAACTTACATTCTTGAATCATATGGTCACCATTGTTCTTACTTCCTTCATGCTTCAATTTTTGCCTGTCACCATCTGAATTTTTTCTTAAATGCTCAGCCTTGACCTCCCATTCACAGACTCTTTCACCATCCTTCACTCATCTTCCTTCTTTCTTCTGTGACATTTCATGCATTTAATGATGGTAATTGTGATTACAACATCATCCTCTATGGATACCACAGCCTTTGCGACAGGGAGCTCTATCATTATTTTGCAGACACAACAAATTCTGCAAGCATGTGTCTTTGGAAGGAGGGAGTAGGGGTTGGACACCAGTGTGATTACAACATATGCCTCTCTGGGCATAGCTTTGCCCCATTGCACAAATACAGAAAATTTGGCAGGCTGAAAATAAGCAGAAAGAGATCCTCAAGCTGTTCCTTCCATGCCCTGAGATGCTGATTAGGTTATGAGTCCCGATTTAGTTTAGTTCACAGGTATTTGCTGAGTATTCACCCCTTAACTTGCCAGGCACTGTTCTAGGCACAAGAGACACAGCAGGGTACAGAACAGAAAAATCATTGCTTTCATGGATTATGTATGTTGCAACTAATACAAGCCTTTCAAGCTAACTTAAAAGAGATTGGAGTGTGTAGAGGAGGAGAAGGTATGATGACACATCAGGGCATAAGAGGGTCCCATGGAATCCCACAGTGACAAGGCTGGGGCTTAGGAGGAATGACCCTAAGAACAGGAGCAGCACAAGGAACCCACAAGAGATGCCCTTTCTCTGTCTCTCCCCTCTGCTCTTCCCTGTGCATCTGGCTTATTAATTCTTTTCTTACCATTAATCAGCTCTTTCTACTCGTCTGCACACATAGCAGAAAATCAGCAGCCAGCACATTGTACTCATAACCCTACTTAGTTAGAGCCAAATTGTCCACCCTGGATCTCAATTCCAAAAATCTTGGGAGAGAGAATCTGAAAGGTTCAGCCCAGACTGGGTGTCTACCTTTTGGTCTATTCATCTCTTTCTGGCCATCAGGGTCTTGTTGAAAAAATCATGCCATTTATTTTCAGAGAAAAGGGGTTTTGTGAATTGAGAAGATAGCTCAAAAGATGGCATCACCAACTCTCTTTAATTAAGATAATGTGTTTGGCAAGCTGAACCCTTCCAGTGTAATTAGGGAGTGAGGAAAAGATTTTTGCACCTCCAAACACACACATGCATATGTACCACACACGCACATCTAACACACATACACACACATAGCTTTTCTGTGTTTGTCACTCATAGCTTTGAAATCAACTGTTACATTATAATTTTTTGGTATGGTTCCCAGGGATCATTGTTCCCATCCCCTGTGTGGGGACAGGAAAGTTGAGATGCAGAGAGGTGCTAGTCAGGACCGGGCTACCTTTCCTCAATTAATTATCATCATCCCATCACCTGCTTCAGATTGTCATTTTCAGGACTATGTGGTACAACGGGACAGACCTGGCACTTTGGAACAGAACATTCCCAACTCTGCTATCTGTTCTTCATGGGGCCCTGAGAAAAATCTCAATCTCTTTAGGTCAAGGATTCTCTCACTGCTTTATATTCGAATGGGATCTCTACCAAGGGATTGTGATTCTCAGAAACCCAATGGCAGGGACAGCCAGTAGATGAAGCTTCAGGAATTCAGACGGTGCCATATACAGACTGTGAGTGGCGAGGGCTCTGTTCTCACGCTAGGAGCTCCTGTGATCTGGCTGCCTCTGGTCTCTGGCAGGAGCCTTGCTGTGCTCCAGTGACAAAGCAGATTGCTTCCTCCCACTTCTGTGGGTTCGGACCCCCTTTTTCTACCCTAGTTTCACTCTGATTGGCAGGTTCACTCAAAGTGAAACCTTAGCAAAAACCTCAAGGTTTGGCTTCCCTGGGTTGATATCAGATTCATACCCTAGAACCAAAAGACCACTCGTGAGAAATTCCGTAAGCACAGGAATGTGGTTTAAGTCAACATCAGTCTGTTGGAATGGAGCCATTCAGTACCAGGTGGAGATACAGCGTCACCAGCTACACCCTCAGGCCCAGGACCTCAGCTTGGTACCAGCAGGTGGGCTTAACTGGGAGGTTCTGATGAATCTCATTCAGTAAGCAAAGTTAGAAGCAATATTAAAGTAGGTCACCTCAGGAAATGGGAGGCAGAGAAGTGGAAAAGAAAAGAGTCACATGGACTTGTGTTTCAGACCCATGTCTTCCCAGGGCTTTCGACCTGCTTCTTCCTAGCGCTAAGTTCCAAATCTTCCACCTCCTTATGTGTAAATGGCAGGTGGCACCAACTGCATGGATTTGCTATGAGAATTCTATTGAGGAGGGTCACAGTGTCACCCTGTACGGGGCAGGGAGAGGCAAGTGCCAAGGAATAGCTACCTCTCTGGCCATTCTCAATGTCTTTGGAGATGTTGAACATAGGCTGTAGGAACTGTGTCCCCAGCACCCTACTCTGTCCTCTGAGTTGGCATCACTAGGGTGCATAAAACTATTTTATGAACCACAGCCAACTGGAGAGGTCCCAGCCTTTTGATTTTGCCACATAACTGAAGGGACAGGCCTTTGAAGATCCACAGTCTGGTCTTTTAGAGTTCTGCCAGAGCACTAAGTTAACTGTAACCATTTTGACAAGCATAGAGTTGTTCATAGCATGTAGATGTTGGTAAAGGGACGTGTGGGGAAAAGAGAAGGGGGGTGTTTTTTTTAGTTTTCTTTGTGCTTTCAACTTTCTATCTTCCCTTTGCTTACAGAGGTCACAGATTGTCCAGTGTTATAGACATAACCAGCGGCAGATGTGCAGAATAAGAAGGCCAGGAGGTACTCAGGGTGGGGAGACCAGGGGCGCTAGAAGACACCTCTAAAATTCTGAAATTTAGAAGACTGGTGTGACTGGCTCACAGAACCCCTAACTCACACATCAGCCAGGCATGGGACACCAGATTTCAGGGCCATTTTCGTCTTTGTTGTGAGTCTGGATAAGACTCTACAGTGTTAGTTAGGCCCTCCACAGTTGGGAGCCCTGGGTGATCATTATAGGTGATCTCAAACAGCAAGGTCCCACCACTTGAAGGCATGGAGAAGGGCAGTTTCCTGGATCTCTGACAACAGACATTTCCACCATGATTTGCATTGGCCAAAGAGATGTGAGTGACAAGAGATGTGTGTCCCTTCTGGAAGGAAATTTTAAGAGCCAGTGCGTAGTTCACCCCGATCCCCTCTCCTGCCCCAGCACTCAAGAAAGTGATGTCCAGATGGGGACCTCTGTCCAGCTATGTCCCCGTGTGACCACAGTCAACAGAGCTTCCCCACTGAGCCTAAGAAAAATATAGGAAACAAACCTTTGTGCTGTGAAGGCGGTAAGCTTTGGGGGTATTTGTTTCTGTAGTGGAGTCTAGCCTATCTTGCCTGACACCAGTGTTTTCTTCCTAACAAAACTCTGTGGCAGTGCTGTTTTATTCATCAGCTCATGTAAGCTCTTGACTCCAGCCCCCTTCCACATGTGTTACAGGCTCCAATGCACGATAAGACAATTAGGTTTGAAGCAAAACAAAGACAATTGCATGGCACAAAGGGAATATACTGCTACAGTAAACCGATCACTAACACCAGGCCTTGCATTTGCTGGAGGTTTTTTCCTGAGGCACAGAGGGGGCTGCGTGGAGCTCTGCAGTTCCCATCCCGGGTCTTTTCTAACTCCTTGGGAACGTTCCTGTGTTCGTGGGAAGAGGGTCTCTTGCCAGGTGGTTGAAAGGATCATCCTCCTGTTTGGTTTTAACGCAAACTGGGTTTCTTTTTTCTGAGGTTGTGCTTTGCATTTTTCATAGAAAGAAATTTCTGACTCCACCCTTGCAGTTTCTGTGGGGGCTGCTTTGGTTAACCACTCACATCAGTCTTACGGCGCCGCAGGCAGAACCAGACCATCATGAACGTCTTGGTTTACCCGGCGGTGGAGAATGTCTGAGCAGCCAGAGAGAAACAGGAAGGAGCTGATTTAAGAGCCCAAAGGAGGCCTGGGCCACAGCCCTGTGGTGCTCTTGGCCTTCAGCAGACCATCTTAAAGAAAGAGGTGCATAGCTTGTAGTTCCCCCAGCAGTGTAAAAGTGTTCCCTTCTCTCCACATCCATGCCAGCATCTGCAGTTTTGAGACTTTGTAATGTGAGCTGTTCTCACTGGGGTTGGGTAATGGCCATTGCACTAGATTGTTTAGCACAGCTCGGTTGACAATCGCCAAAATGTGGAAACAGCCTAAATGCCCACCAACCCAGGAATGGATTAACAAGCTGTGGCATATGTATATGGAATACTATTCAGCCATTAAAAAGATGGAGACTTTACAGCTTTTGTGTTAACCTGGATTGAGTTGGAACACATTCTTCTTACTAAAGCATCACACGGCTCAGTGCCTGTGGCTCAATCGGCTAAGGCGCCAGCCACGTACACCTAAAGTGGCGGGTTCGAATCCCCAGCCCGGGCCCGCCAAACAACAATGATGGCTGCAACCAAAAAATGGCCGGGCGTTGTGGCGGGTGCCTGTGGTCCTAG
>CAUYQV010029166.1:0-13696 GCA_963574575.1 Galagoides demidoff | reverse complement strand
GTGGTGGGATCATAGCTCTCTCCCTACAGCTTCAAGCTCCTGAGCTCAAGGGGTTCTGCCATCTCAGCCTCCCTAATACCTGAGATGTAGTTGCGTGCCACCACAATGGGCTAATTTTTAAATGCTTTTGTAGAGGCAGGGATTGTCTATTTTGCTCAGGCTGGTCTGGAACACCTGACCTCAAGCAATCCTCTTACCTCAGTCCCCCAAAGTGATGAAATTGTAAGCCTGAGCCACCAGACCTGGCCTTATTATTATTTTTTGGCCATGTTCTATAATGGTTTGTGTATGGCATGGCTGAGTTTTTCACCCCGTTCTTTAAAGGTTTATATGATTCTTTTAGCAAACTCTCTATGCTTTAGGTTAAGTGAGCAGGGGCCTTGTTACTAATATTATTTCCTGTTTGGAAACTGGTTCTTTTGTGTCAGTTTCAATTTGTTATATTTTCCTAAAGTATCATCTATTTTATCCTGATTTTCAAATTTATTTTCTCAGGTTGAACGAAGCGTTCATTTATAATTCTTTAATTCATCTGCACCTGTGGCTACTCTTCTGATTCTCATTTTTTGTTTTTATATTTATTCCTCTTTTCTGAGTTAACTAATAATTTTTCTACTATGTGGATAGTCATTTTTCAAAAATATGACCCTTGGTTGTAAATAGTTCTACCATTTTTCTATTTTCTTATTCATTAATGTCCATTTTTGCTTTTTAAAACTTCTTTTATTCTCTCCTGTTTTTAGTTTTCATCTTCTTTCAAATCTTTTAATTGGATGCTTCATTTATTAATTTTTAATCTTTCTCATTTATTGAAGTAATTACTTAAGGCTTTTTCTCTCAGCACCGTTTACAGGGCATCCTTATCTCTAATTTGTTTTCATGTGATTTCAATCTTATTTCTGTCTTTGTTAGCAGTTGTTTATTAGGTAAGGTTTTTTTTTTCCCAACTTTTTGTTATTATCCAGTCCGTTGAATTATTGTCAGAGAATGCTGTCTGTGCCGTAAGTGTCTGGAATTTACTAAGATCTCCTTTGTGACCTAATAATGGTCAAAAAATGTATATTCTCTGCTTTTAAGATGTACAATTATATACATATATGTGATTTGAAAATCAAATGTATTGATTATGTTACTTAGATCTTCTCTATCTTTATTTGTTCATCACTTGACTTGTCAAAATTAAGAAGCAAAAATATCCTGCTCTTGGTATGGTCAGTCTATTTACTGTCTCTCTGTCTCAGTTTCCATCTCACTGTCTCTGTATCTCTCTCTCTTGCTTCACGACTTTAAATTTCAGATAATTGGTGTTTAGATGGTAATGAAAATTAGATGGGCTTTATAAATGGTGCCTATTATTATTGAAAAAAAATGTTCCTGTTTGTCTTGTTCAAGATTTTTACTCTGAATTCTACTTGCCTGACATCGTGGCTACTGTTTTTCTTTCTTCTTTATTTCCTAAAATGCTTTTTCCACTTTTAAAAAATCTTCCACTCTTCTTAGTGACTTTATTTGTGCTTTGCGAATTTGTATGGTGGCCTAATAATGATTTGGAAGGTTTGCTTTCTATTTTTAGAAATTTTAGCCATTACCTCTCTAACTAGAATTTCATATACTTTAATATAATGATAACATATTTAATTTTCCACTTATGAGGATAGTCTTAACCGACTTGTGGGGACCCCAGGAGTTTATAAATCCCTCAGCCTTCCATTCCTCTCCTTTCCTTTCTTCTCACCACTGTCAACATGATATTTATATTGTCTCCTTGATTCTCACAGTATTTCTCTTTATGACATTGAAAGACAAACCTTAATTGTCTGATTTGTCGGCTTTTAAATTCATGGATTTACTCTTGGCTATAAAGTGAAGGATCAATTGCATTTATTCTACAACCTTCTTTAAGCAATTCATATCGATGCTCTATGTGTATGTACTTTTCCTTCTCTTGGCTTTATGGGTCGTCTTTAAGAGATATTCAAAGGGTGGAACTATCTATGCATCACATTCTTAAAATTGGAAATCTGATAAGATTATGTTTCTCTAAAACTAAATATGTTTTAAAAGTGAAGACTTTTCCCCATAGTCAAGGGAGAGAGTTAAGCAGGAATTTTAATAGAAATTTAGACAGAGTAAAGGCTTGCACAGCATGGAAAAAAGTAAGTCCAATTGCACAGAGTAGTATAACTCAATAATTTTATGGAATATTTTAAGCATATAAATTTAAGTTACATTATGGTAGTATTTTATATATATTGTAATGTTGTAAGAAAATATTGCAAGACCATGATAATGTTTGTGAAGTGAAATAGAAATTCTTTGTCTCTACTTCACCTGTGCAGTGCCTTAGATAAACACATTTCTGTTTGCTCACCAGAAAGAATCAGTTGAACATACATTCTCAGGACAGCTTGACACACAGTCCGAGGTACACACTGTACTACTTGTCTAACTATGCAAACTTTTCATTTTGAGTTAAGTAGAAGAGGCAGTTTCCAATGGGTTTGTCTTTTGCCTGAGAACCTCGTCACATCTCATGTAACCCCAGGAGAAAACGCCACTGGGGTTACTTAGATTGGAATTACGACCACCGGAATGGGATCTGAATTTTATTTGCCGTGTCAGAGAAAGTCTAAATATTCCCTGGATGACTGAAGTTCATTCTCAGTTGCTGAGGAAGTCAAATATGGACAGTTCTCAGATGGGTTTCAATGTATCAGTTGAGTCTGCCTTCTAGCGCCCTCTAGAGTATGTAATGTTCATAGGCAGGGGTTATCTTCCATTGTCTTTAAGCGTGCCCATCACAACTGTGTATATAAATCATTGCTCTGTTATTCATCCATACATGTATAACCACAAATAAAATTTCCGGCTGACTTTATTTTGAAGTAGACTTGACACATCCTACTGGCTCTCTAGCTTCTCAGAAAGAATGTTAGATGTCTCAGTAGACATACTTCAACAGGCCTATAACCAGAGATACACATAGTGGCAATAATTTGAACTGTGCAATAATTTGAGCACAGCAATTCAGTAGCCTCAGCCACCTTGCTTGAGAGGTGACCAATACTAACACCATTTACCTAATCATCATTCTGAGATTGCCAGCCTCCATCTTACACATTGTTACTTAACTCAGTGCTTCTAATTTAGACATGGTTTTCAATGTATCCATTGTGTTAGAATAAATGCAACTTGGCCCTTAGCCAAGACTTTGCCCAGGACATTGGTTCTGTCTTCCCTGAGTGAATTCAGCCTTTCTTGCAGGACTCAGGTATTTAATCATTTCATGTCCACACAACGTCACTGTGAGCCCTGGGAAGCATTACCACATTGATGTTTTTATTTTGTCACTCACTCCCCTGTATGGATTTTTTTTTTTAGAAGTTTATTTGAGCCTTTAGCCTAAAGGCTATTTCCTTTACATGTGTTATACAGAAGTATGTAGGAATCTTGCCAAGATGCAACATAGTGAGTGTTGGAATTGGACAGTTTTTAGGGTCTGATGGACCTGCATTTGAGATCTGGCTCTGTCACTATTGAGCAACCTGCAAAAGTTTACTTCACTTCTCAAAATCTTATTTTTTCATTTGTAAATATGTATACTACACTGCAAGTTGCATAATTATTTTAAAAGTTAGAAAGAAATAAAGCAATATTATCTAGTAGATTTTTGAAAATAAAATCTCCTTTGTTTATGAGCATGTATGTGTTTTTAAAGAAAGGACTCACAGGAAAATACGTGATTTATTAACTTTACTTAAAAAGAAAAGAAGAATAGAAAATAAGGTAAAATAACCTATCCCTGGTGTTTTACGTTCTGACATTTAAGTTAATATATTTCACATGAAAATATTACACAAACTTGTAATTACAGATGACTTAATTCAACGACAGCCATTCAGTAAATATGAATACTGTACTGAGTTCCGTGAAAAATTTAAGACACATTGGAAGGGTTTGATCCTTGTTAGGGTGCGGAAAATGATACCCCAAAGTATGACATTTTGGTATGCTGAGTACTATTGGGGTTTGGTGGTCTAAGTTTCCCAAACCCAGTTGACCTGGTTGGATTATTTAACTGAGCTAGAAATTTCAACAGAAGCACTGCCTTAATTGAAAGCAAAAATGAGTGGAAACCTAAAATAAAACTGAAGTGGACAGGCAGTGTGACTAGGGAGTAAATGTAACCTGCACAAGTTTTGGTATAATGATTTTATTTAAGAAGAATAAAGAGAATATTTTGAGCACTTCCAGAGAGAGTTGGACATGGGTCCCTCCAGAAAAGGTGAGAGAGACTCCACCTTTCAAATATCCATTTGAAATTGGCTGCAAGTCTTTCATTGGCCTCCCTACCCCTCCAGGCAGAATTGCCCTTTTCTATTGGTCACTGATTGTATCTTTCTACTGGTCACTGGTTACCAAGACTACTTCATACTCACATTCTTATGGGCCCTTCAGCCTTCCTGCTTCCACAGGCCAGGCTTTCTTATCACCCCCTCCTTGAATCCTCCACTCATTTTTTTTTTTTTAGCCGGAGCCAGGTTTGAACCCACCACCCTGGTATATGAGGCCAGCACCCTACTCCTTGAGCCACAGGCACTGCCCCCCTTGAACCCCCTTTCTTAATGTCTCTTCTCAAGTACCTTGTGCTAAAGGAGACTGAAAAGCCTAGAAGCAGCCTTAGAAGCAATGTCGCTCTCTGACCTCCTCCTCCACTTCAGTGTTCTACCCCTCTTTTTCTCCCAAGGCAATCTGTAGAAACTAGAATTCCTCTTCCCTGGGTAGGTTATAGATATTAGAACCCCCTCCCACAAAACCAGCCATGAAACCTAGGAAATAGTATTCTAACCTTTCCCTACCTTTCTGTGTATGAGATGTCCATGGAGGAATGCTCTGACCTACCTTCCACAAGGACCCAACTTGTTTCTATTGAAAATGAAGAGAAACATTTGCATTATCATGAGTTTTTAAGGAGCTCAAAGACAGTGACAAGCACAGAGATATAGATGGGTGTGCTGGGAAGGAAGCCAGTGGCCTCCCCTCTCCCTATTTTAGGTCTGTCATAACTTTTTCTGACATGGATTTACAGAAAAATTGTGATGATAATCATTTGTCTGTAGGACAAAAGCAAGCATGTAATTTGAGGGAATCAGAGAAAGTTCCCACAGAAATGATATTTAAGTGAATGTTGAAGAACAAGTTGGATGAGAAAGTAGACGGCAAAGGACAAAAGATTTCACAACATCTATGGGGGCCAGACATTTGAAAGTCTCTGTAGCCTCTGAAACATAGTGCAAAGCTGTTGGCAATGCAAAGATAATTTAGAGTCTTGTTTTGAGGAACTGTAAGGCCCCAGTAAAGGAAATTGAGCTTTTGTGATTTCCAAAGTACTCCTATTAATGCAGGGAGTGTATGCCAATGCTTGAGGGGGTTAAAGAGTATGGCCTATAGCTTCTCAGTGAGAAAAAATCAACTTTATCTGGAATTGATAGAGGATACCCAAGAAGGGTGAGGTCCAGGAGAACAGGTCTTTTCAAGGAGACTACAAGGATACACCTGCGGGTGGGGGGGGGGGAGGGGAGGGGGGGAGGGTGTCTTCTCCATGCTGACTCAGCTCTTGGGAATTTGTAGAATCGACTTCCTGAAACCTAGAAATTTCCACTTCTGTGAAATCCTGTAGTTCTGTGGGGGCTGGAATAGCGTCTCCTGCTTGATTCAAACTGACTAATGAGAACTTCCAATGACTAGTTGGAACTTTTTGAATGGAGATAAAGGAAAGATAGAGCCAATCGGGAAGCGCAGCCATTTCAAATTCTTCTATACCGTAAGCTCCACCTGCTGAAACAAAACACTTCCTCTTAGAAACACGGTGTTTAGGGGCTCCTTCTCTCCACTGGGCCTTGTCTTCCTGTAACAGAATCATCTGTTTTGTCTTAAAATTTCATAGTAAGGCTTTTCATATAATAACATATGAGATTGCAATTTATTGAGTAAAGTGTATTGTGCTTAGTACACAAGAGGCAAATAGTATATATTTGTTCTAATTTTTCTCTGAGCTGACACTCCAGGAAGTCATCCTAGGTTCTTACTCATTATCAAAGGAAAAGAAACTTAACTGTGTAAAAATAATTTTAAAAACTTTATTTTGAGCCAAATGCATGTTACCGTGGCTTAGACAGCCATGCCCAAGTAGCATTGAGCAATTGGCCAACCACCAATTGGCTGGGTTAGGGTTTGGATACAGAAATTACACATAAAATCTTTAATCATGGAAGGTGTATAATACATCTGGGGGGATTACAGGTTATTGATTGGTTTTTAAAGATACTTGATTTCTAATTGCTTAAAGAATTGAAGTTTTGTCTAAAGGCTTGAAACATTTTAAGATAAGAAGGATCATTAATCAAACATATGGTGAACATATAAGAAGATTCAAGTGATCTGTTAGGTAAATTAATGACCAGCAGTTGTGGTTTAACCTGTGTCACATGGCCTTAGGCCTGTTAAGGATTTGTATCTTATTGTTGCAAAGAATAACTTCAAAAGGGACAGGGCATAGCTAGATGTGTTTGACCTTTTTTATCCTCGTGGCCAGCAACTCTGCTTTAAGATTTTTTTTTGGAGCGCCCACGGTGAGTTCTCATGCCAAAAAGGGGTCCATTCTGTCAGTGGGGTTCTTATTTTCGTTCACACCACGGTCTGGGAGCCACTTTGTCTCTTGAGATGCAAGTTCCTCAAATTTAGGAGTGTAGTCGGCACTGATGAGAGGTTACTAAGAGACGTTCTCTCTCTTTTTTTTTTTTATGCTTGGAGAAATTACTATCAACTTCATGAAAGAAGCTGGACTAGCACTGGCAGAAAGCAGGTTGCTGAGACAGCCCAGGAGACGGTAAGGCATTTAGGTGGTGGCAGTGTGACTGGAAAGAAAAACACTACATTATAGTTAATTAGAATGTTCTGAATGATTGACTACGGGGGGAAGGGGGTTAGAGAAGTGTCAGCTATATCATTTCTGGTATTCTTGTAGGCAGTTTGGCACTGGGGATGGCGTGAAGTTAACAGTTGCAGTCACCCAGTTGTTTTTAAATTCTTATATAATATTACCTATCACTCTTTCCCTCTGGCCTTTGGAAGCAGGTCTGTAAAATACCAGGCCAGCCTTAGTATTTGTCTTTTCTGTTAACTTGGAATCCGTGTCAGCTTTGTGCTTGAACAGGTAGCAGAGCGTTTGCCTTTTTTAAGACACCAAGGAAGAAGAGATGAAATTATTTGCATGATCAGAATGCGTATTCTGAGTGTGAATCAGTGAGTAAGTCTTCTATAATTATGAAAGTCTTCCTTGTCTTGTGAAAAAAAATTTCCATTTTCCTACTTGAGAATAAAAGAAAGTTCATTATAATGTGAACAGTGTGGTGGAAAAAGTGAATGCATGGCCAAGCCTAGCAATATTTAATCTCACCACCCTGAGAAGAAATCTTTAATCTGGCATTATGGCCAAAGGGTCTCATATAAAATTTTCTTCCAAATCCTTACGGAACTTAACTTTTAGAAACACAACTTAGGACATTTTAGGGAGAAGCTACAAAGGGCTTTAGGACATATTACTCCAAAATATGGCACCATGACACATTGAATATTTTAGGTGGAAGGAATTTGAGAAACAGCAGGTGCAAGAAAGGTTTTCTGACCTTCCAGTATAGTGAATTGTAGTACCCTCGTGGGAGAGGTGCCTTCCCTAGACCTCGATGGAAGGGACATCTGGGGCTCAGAGAGGAATCTGAATGAAGGGACTGTACAATGTTTCTTCCCATTTACTCATATCTTTTATGCGCTCACATTTTTCTACAACTTTCTACTGTTCCATAAACTTAGCCTAAAAACACTTAGGCTAAGTGTAACTATTTGGGGTGGGGAGTGTGTGTCTTTATTTCCTTATGAAGACTCCCATGTCACACAAAGCTAAGATTAAATAAATGCGGATGGTTTTCTCCTGTTAATCTCTTTTGTTAAGGGGCCTCAGAGGTGAAACTAAGACGGGTAGAAGGAAAAGACATTTTTGTGCCCCTACAGCTATGCAGTAACAAACAAAGCCGCACATATATAAAGTTCCATTGGGTGGCAGTGGCTAAAACCTAAAAGGAGAGGTGCTGGGTGAAGTACCAGGAACACACACACACCCTGCATTTCCAGACCCAGAGCTAGGAATCCAGCTCTAGGAAGGCTCAGACAAATCTCATTCTTTTAGGATTCTAGGTGACTGGCTGTCCTTATAAGGCATCTGAAGAGAATTATCATTTCTTTAATACTGACTTGCCCCACATTTTCCCACAAGTCTGGTCATGGAGAGATTTCCCAAGGAGTTCTGCTCTGAATATTTATATCCGTCTGACTTCTAGGAAAAAGCCGAGAAGTAGAGAAAAAAGAATACCCTAAAGACACAGAGAGATGTACCAGACGGTAATGTTGCACGTTTCTTATGACAACATAATATATCAGACTGCAGTGGGCCTACTTGGATGAGAGTCAGAAATGTAGGGAAGTAACGACTCTGTTAGCATACACAGCCTTCACCCTACCAAGGAGCCTTGTTTTTCTTAGCACACAGTGGATTTAAAGTTATGGCCTGAGTAGTTATTCCCAGCTCGGTTGATTTCTCATGAGCCACATATATTCACATGCCCCAGACAAGATCATTTCCAGTTTTCAGCACTGCTAGTTCTGGGAAGGAGAGCTAAATTATGTGAGAGCACTCCCAGTGCAGGGACACATAGAGATAGTTGTTCTTGAAGCTATAAAACTAAGGCAATAAAGGGAATTGAAGGTTAGGCAAGTTTGAGGCCTCAGACATTGTGTTCAATTAATTATAACAGAAGGGCCTTAGCACCGATTCCAGTTGACATTTTAAGAATGGAGCAGATGGATTCAGCTCATCAGAGAAAACAATTATTTCAGGGGCTACCTATGAAGGCAGATGCCTTAAAAAACTCGTATTTTCTTAGAATATATTTCTTATCACTTCAACACACATTATTAAGCATATTCTAGACATGGGTAATCCTTCCCTGAAAGGATTTCCTGTCTTTTCATGAATTTCTTATGAGTTTGACAACAGAAATTATACTAGAAAATATTTATACCTGTAGGTATAAATGATCTTTTTGCATAAAAAAGGAAGGCAAAAGAATATATAAAAATCAATGAAACACTCTCAACAAAGTAAAAGTTTATTCCACATTAACTATTAATTTAGAAACCATTTTCTGCAGATTTTTTAAGCTGACCCTTGCCCTTAATAAGAAACTCTTCTTTTGGTCATTTGGTTTCCATAATTTTGCAAAGTAATTTAATTACATTCAATTTGCATTAAAAGCTGAAATTGTTGGATTTTCTTCAATAGCTTGCAGCCCTCTGCAGGAATTACCATGTTTCCCCGAAAATAAGACCTACCCAAAAAATAAGCCCTAGCAGGATTTCTATGCATTTGTTAAATATAAGCCACACCCCAATAATAAGACCTAGTGATGGCCATGCATTTCAGTGCAGAGCGATAAGGCAGACTGGAATACCTTTTATCTGCCACAGCTCTTTTCTCCAAGCCATTCTCACTAGCGTGGGTGCACATGTGGTAACCGCGGTCGCCGGCATCCTATTACGCACTGCGAATGGCTAGGGGAAAAGAGTTCACACATTGCTAGTGCCAGCCCCAACAAGGTTGGCTGCCCCTGTCAGGTTCTAGAAGAAGATGACTTAACTGTATTTGAATATATGTAGATTGTTGTATTATACTTAATAAAAATAAGACATCTCCTGAAAATAAGCCCTAATGTGTCTTCTTGAGAAAAAATAAATATAAGACAGCATCTCATCTTATTTTCGGAGAAACATGGTATTTCTACCTTCCTAATATCAATTTCCCATCCTGCAAAATAGATTTAACAATTTCACCTAATTTATTTTTAATACTTAAATCAATACAGTAGAACCTCCATAGTTGACTACCTCCCTACACTGACATCTCCTTACCTTGACTTAATTTTGGTAGACTGGACATGTGCCACATGTGCATAGGCCTAGTTCCGTATGTTGACCACCTCTATATATTGACCAGTTTATTATAGTCCTTGGGTGGTCAACTTATAGAAGTTCTTACTGAATGTATAAAGCATGGCAGCAAGTAGCTTGCTCATAGTAAGCTCTCAGTAAATACCAGCGATGATGTCTATTGCTTTCCAGCCTCCTTGGTTTCCATTAAGTGGATTTTCCCTGCACACGCCCTTTACCCATGTCTGTGGTGTGAAGATCTGTCACCTATTAAATGAGCATGAGCCAATGCTTCATGTTTCTCACATGGGAAGGACTGATCTAGCAACAATCTACTACATAGACATTGGGTCTTTTTCTTTTGCACCAGGACCAGTGGTAGGCAGAGACCTGGGTAAGTGTGTTAGCTCTGGGCACTGGAATTTTCACTGGGGTGGGCTGTTCCAAGGTCTATGTGGAAGTATAGAGTGTGAACAGCATGTTTCCTTTCCCTCACTGGGTTAGGTCTCTTGTTATATATGTGTAGTGGATTTTGGTGCTACATCTGCTCATGCCGTTGGCATATTTCTAACATCACACAGATCCTCCTTCCTTCAGGAGCAGGAAGCAGCCAGAAGTAGAGGGTTGATTTTTACCAACTCTTTCAGAATCCCAATGTTGTTAGCAGTATTGTAGCACTAGTATCAATGTAGATGAACAAGGAATAAAAGCTTTCCTATTTGTTGGTATTTATTTTCTTTCTTTCTTTTTTTTTTTAGAGACAGAGTCTCACTTTATCACCCTCCATAGAGTGCCATGGCATCACACAGCTCACAACAACTGCCAACTCCCGGGCTTAGGTGATTCTCTTGCCTCAGCTCCTGTGAGCTAGACCAGCTCTTGGTTTCATAAGAAGCTTACCTTAGCTATATCTTGGGTCCCGGTTCCAACAGGGTATGTCTTGGCTGGCAATTAAATGGACTTTACTCAGAGACCAGGAGAAGCCATGACACGTTTGTGTGTGTGTGTGTGTGTATAGGGAGGAGTAAAAGGAGGTATGAAAGAAGATATTAGTATCAATTTCCCAGAAGACTGGACTCAAACTTTAGCTGTCATCAGAATCACCTAGAAGCCGTATTAAAACACAGATCATGTTGATTTTATAACCCGAGACTTTGCTGAATTTATTAATTCCTGGAATATGTTAGTTGAAATATTGGGGGTTTCTAGATACAAGATTATATCATCAGTGAGGAGTAATAGTTTAATCTCTTCTTTCCCCATTTGGACCCCTTTATTTCCTTCACTTGCCTAGTCACTCTGGTGAGAGCTTTCAGCACTATGTTGTATGAAAGAAGTAGAGTGAGCGACCTTCTCTGGTTTATGTTCTTAGCAGAAATGCTTTCAATTTTTCCCTATTCAATATGATATTGGCTACAGATTTGTCCTATATAGGCTTTATAATTTTGAGGAATATTCCATTTATATGGATTTTGTTGTGTGTTCTCATCATGAAGGGGTATTGAATTTCATGAAATTCTTTTTCTGCATCAATCAAAAGGCTCATATGGTCTTTGTTTTTGCATCTATTTATGTGGTGAATTACATTTATAGATTTGTATATGTTGAACCATAGTTGTATCTCTGGGATGAGGCCCAGTTGGTCATGGTAAGTTTGATGTGCTGCTATATTTAGTTTGTGAAAATTCTATTGAGAATTTTTGGATCTATGAATTCATAAAGGAAATTGGTCTGTAGTTTTCTTTTGGGTCCTTTCCTGGCTTTGGTATCAAGGTAATATTGACTTCATAAAACAAGTTGGGGAGGATTCCTTCCTTCTCAATTTTATGGAATAATTTCTGTAGTATAGGTACAAATTCTTCTTTGTAAGCCTGGTAAGATTTTAGTGTCAAACCATCTGGTCTGAGACTTTTTTATTAGGAAGATTTTCCTATTGCTGCTTCAGTTTGGTGTTTTTTATTCTGTTCAGGAGTTCTATTTTTTTGTGGTTGAGCCTGGGGAGGTTGTATGTTTCCAAGAATTTGTCCATTTCCTTCACATTTTTGAGTTTATGGGCATAGAGATTTTTATAGTATTCTGAGATGATGTTTTGTATCTCCATGATATCAGTTATGACTTCTTTTCCTTTTTTGTCCCTTCCTTCCTTCCTTTCTTGCTTTCTTCTTCTTCTTCTTTTCTGAAACTGAGTCTTCCTCTGTCACCCTAGGTAAAGTGTGTGGCATCATTATAACTCACAGCAACTTCAGCCTCTGAGCTCAAGCAATCCTCTTGCCTCAGCCTCCCAAGGAGCTAGGACTACAGGCACCTGCCACAATGCCCAGATAGTTTTTCTATTTTTAGTAGAGATGGGGTCCTATTGCCGTTCAGCCTGGTCTCAATTGGTAAGCTTGAACAACCCACTTGGCTTGGCCTCTCAGAGTGCTAGGATTATAGGTGTGAGCCACCACACCTGGTCACCTGGCCTCCTTTTTCATTTTTAACTAAGTTTAATAGAGTCTTTACTTTTCTATTTCTGGTTAATCTAGCAAGAGGCCTTGTTTATTTCTTTCAAAAACCAACTTTTTGCTTCATTAGTCTTCTGTATAGTTCTTTTGTTTTCAATTTTATTTATTTTGGTCTGATCTTTGTTATTTCTTTTCTTCTGCTGGGTTTGGTTTGGTTTGTTCTTCCTTTCCCAATTCTTTGAGATGATTCATTAGATTGTTAATTGTGATCTTTCTGTCTTTCAGATCTAAGCATTTAAGAATATGAGTTTTTCTCTCAGGACAACCTTTGCTGTAGCCTTCACATATGGCCAACAAGAGTCATGCTGAGAATCAAATCAAAGAAGCAATGCCTTTCCCAAGTGCAATAAAGAAAATAAAATACCTAGGAATATACTTAACAAAGGAGGCAAAAGACCTCTATAGGGAGAATTATGAAACACTAGGGAAAGAAATTTCAGATTATGTAAACAAATGGTAAAATATATCATGCTCATGGATGTATAGAACCAATATTATTAAAATGGCTATTCTTTCCAAAGTGATTAATAGATTCCCATTTAAAAAAACAAAACTATTTTTTGAAGATCTAGAGAAAATAGTTCTACACTTTGTATAGAACTAGAAAAGATCCCAAATAGCCAGTGAAACTTTATGTAATAAGATCAAAGTGAGAGGCATTACATTACCTAACTTCAAGCTATATTACAAATTGATTGTAACCAAAATAGCATGGTACTGGTACAAAAACAGAGGCATAGACATATGGATCAGAACAGAGAATCCAGGGATGAAATTATCCTCACATTCCCATCTTTTCCCCAGTGTATGTTTTAATCTGTTACACTATTCTGAGATGATGTTTTGTATTTCCGTATTTCCATGATATCAGTTGTGGCTTCTCCTTTTTCTTTTTTCTCTCTTCCTTCCTTCCTTCCTTCCTTCCTTCCTTCCTTCCTTCCTTCCTTCCTTCCTTCCTTCCTTCCTTCGTTCCTTCCCTCCTTTCCTCCTTTCCTCCTTTCTCTTCCTTCCTTTCTTTCTTTCTTTCTTTCTTTCTTTCTTTCTTTCTTTCTTTCTTCCTTCCTTCCTTCCTTCCTTCCTTCCTTCCTTCCTTCCTTCCTTCCTTCCTTTCTCTCTCTCTTTTTCTTCCTTCCTTCCTTCGTTCCTTCCTT
>CAUYQV010029165.1:0-24143 GCA_963574575.1 Galagoides demidoff | reverse complement strand
TTTGAATTATTTTCATGTCATTACTAGTTGTTTCCTTCCTTTTATTGAAATATACTTCTCTTTTTTCTTTTAAGGTGGATTTTTTCTAGTATATTTTAAGATAAATTTTCTCTATTTTTAAAAGATAGATAATTTGGACAGCACCTGTGGCTCAAAGGATTAGGGCGCCAGCCTCAGATACCAGAGGTGGTGGGTTCGAACCCAGCCCTGGCCAAAAAAAAAGATAGATAATTTAGTGTTTGATTTATAATTGAATCAAAGTCTAGGGCTTATTATTAGAACAAATTATGGAGGAAAACTTTGGCATTTTTAGGGAACATCTTATCATTTGCAAAGAGGAATCCAGTTAGCTTATATCAAGTGTATATAATGGACAACAAGACTTAAGATATTTGAAGTACAGCAGAGAGGGCTGGGCCAGTACTTGTTTGTGGAATGAAATGGGATAATATCCCACTTATGATACAGTCTGCAATATGATAAATAGTCAACAAATATCTGTACACACAGCGATTTTTAAGACATTATTTATTCTATTTTATTTAGAAAGTAAATTCAAAACTATTGACAGTTTCAGGCACATGAAACTTGGCTGAAATACTAGCTAAAGTAATAATAAGAGTGGCTACTGCTGAGCATTCGGAGGAGGGGTGGGGCAGTGCAGTGTAGCCGCTGAGCACCAGGCACTCAGGGGTTCAGGGGTGAAGATAAGCTGCTGCTTTGTTGCCTTGCACAGTGGAGGTTCTGTCTCTGAGTCCCAGTGTCCCCATTTGTAATATGGGGGTGATAATTATATTACTCACGGAGTTGTTGTGAAGATTAAATAAACTAGTAGAGAAAGAGCTCCAAACAACAGGTGGCATAAATGTGTTGCCTGACCAGGGAATCCATCACCTACGCCAGTCAATGGGAAGTGGATGCAAGATGAACGGTTTTACTTTTATTTACAGAAAAGCCAGAAATTCTGGAGAACAGCAAGAGCATCTCCTCACAGAACTGCTTTGCTCCCTTTCTCTATGTTACTTTCTGTCGTCACAGTGGCAGTCGACATCTGCAGTTTTATACTCATCATAATGTACATCAAACAGATTCCCCTTCAGAGATTACAAAGTTACACAATATCCTCCTATCTGAAAGTGGTTATGTATTCTAGACTAAATTCATAGTTAGTCAGCACTTCATGGGGGCACAGAGTGCCCTGGATCTTTGACCTGTGCCATGGAGTCCAGGTCCCCAACTTATCTACGACGGTGAGCCTTGGAAGTGAATAAACCATTTCCAGATGTTGGCACAGAGGGTCCAGGGCCTGGCCAGGGCCTGACCAGCAGCGCCCTGCAGTAAATGGCTGTTCAGGTTAACAGGGTCTGGTAACCTATTAAATGGCCAAGCCATAGCTAAATTTGGGCAGGAATGTATGTAGAATATTTCTAAAATAACAAAACCCTATATCAGTGATTTCACACTGGTATGTGGTAAGGGGATCTTAGGTGTGCTGTGAAAAATTTTAAAGACCATTATTATTTTTGAAAGATGTTCAAACCACAAAAAGCATATTTTATTTCTTCTACTCTTTTTTTTTTGATCAAGACAATTCAAGTGTGCCATGAAGTTTAACTATAGACTCAGGTGTGCCGTGAGATAAAAAAGATTGAAAAACACCACCCCAGAATCTAAGATGGGATTTTAGACAGGTGAGCTCATTCCCTGCTTTATTAGAAACAATTCTTAAGAATTCCCAGTGGACATGGCAATTTTTTGATTTCTTAGTAGTCTGATTTGCAGCATTTTGTATTTATAGAATCTGAAGGTCAACCTGGGTGCCCGCAAAACATTCTCTGAGATCACGCCTGGAGAGGAGGCCCAGGCAGCCATTGCTTTTAGGCCTGGAGGGAAAGAATATCACCCAAAGGACATGGAGTGGGCGAGATTCAGGGCAAGCCCTAAAGCAGACCCAGTGAGAAAAGAATTCTGAGTTTATGTTTTGAGAGAATCTTGACAATAGTGAACGAATTTGGTGTAGTTTAGAAAGATTCATAAGCCCGTCCAAGGTGAAAACAGTTGGAAGGTCTAGTGCCGGTTGTGGGAGGAAACCCCCCATGTAGACGGCTTCATTTCCATGTTTCCCAGTTAGTTCTGCACATTAAGGATTAAGTAGGTGGATACCGAAGGGTTTATTTACTATGAATATATCTAATCACATGGTAACAAGTTGAGAGAATTTGTTAGACTCTATCACTCCAGGACTCTGTGGGATGACCACCACCTGCCATTATAGACTAATTTCCCTGCCTAAAACATAAGCTGCACCTAACACAACTGCTTACTATTATCTGTTATTTCCTACCATTTCCCAAGGCTGGGCTGTAATATCTCTCCAAGGAGGCTTTTCCGGTTGTATTTAACTGGACATAAGGACATGGGAAAACCCAAATTGTGTTTTTCTTTACTCTCTACTCACAAACCACTCAACACAACACTTTGACACCAGATGTGTGGGGGTAGTTTCCCACAAGTGGATACCAGCTGGGTGCCCTCTAATTCAGCTCAGTCCTGACACTGTCTACCTGGAGATAGCCTCCGTCGCATGGGTGGAGGGCTCACACTACTTCAGATGCCAATCATGAGTAACAGGTTGCCCCTATACTTTTGACCAAGCAGCCATGAGTCAGCGGTTCCCACGCCCCACTCCCTGGGTTCCATTCTTACTAGAGCAGCCACGGAACTCAGGAAACACCTGTAAAGGAACAACAACAATCTCAGGACTCCCCCATCACAAACTACTTATGCCAAAGGGGAGAGCTGAGGCTGGACTGAGTCACACAAGCCCTGCTGCCTCTCCTCAGGGAGGTGCAGGGTCCTCCTGAGAAATGGATGGGCCAGATAATAACTGGATGGGTTTTGTTGGTGGATAGGGTATGAGGGAGACAAAGGGAGCCTGGCTGGTGAGGTAGTCTTCTGGTGCAGATAAGCCTCAGGGAATCACAGCCCTTAGGGAAAACAGATCAGGCAGGGCCTGCTGCATTTAACAGAGATTGTCTGCGGATGCAAATTTCTCAGTCTCTACAGATCCAAATTTCTACAGATTCTCTAAAGATGCAAATTTCTCAAAGCCATCTCAAAGAAACGTATTTTGGAGTAAAATAGTTCTCATTTCCCTCAAAAAATACAGCCCTTATAAAACAAGCACATGCCAGTTACAGCCTTAGCACTGTAGCCTAAAGACACTCTTAAATATTAATTACACATTTATCTCCACAGATGCGAACTGAGGAAGAGGTAGGATCACTTTCCCGCACTTTTCCACACTGGTTACTTCCTCCATGCCCTTTGTCTGAGGGTTCATCTTATACAGATTTGCTGAACACCTCACAGGGTTGGCAAGAACAGCGCCCCTGCCTGAGTGCTACCCTGCTTCATTCCTTTGCCCTTTCTTGCTGTCTACTTATCTTTTAAATGTGAAATTCTCAAACTCTTCTAGTGGAGAGCCCAGCACAGTAGATGCTTCGTGGGCTGTGATGTTGGGGGGCACATCCCCGAATCTTGGCTTAACAAACCTCATTTGAGTGTGACTCATTTCCAGTCACCTGCTCGTGCTGACACACTGTATGTGCTTTTACCTGTATCTTAAAGCGTATTACAGAGGACAGAGAAGAACAGCCAGATGGAAGGAATGCCCAGGGTGAGATATGCGGGGGAGGGCCTTGGAGTTTTCCTGCTGAACCCCCAGGGTTCAGCTACAGGGAAGCTCCTCAAACCCTGCCCTTTGTGTTTTTACAAAAGACTCATGACACAGGCCTGGTCCTCCATTGAATGCTGGCTGTTAGTGTTTGACTTGACCTTCAGACCCTTTCTCTTTATTCTCTCTGGAGGTTAGAAGTTGGGGCTGTAAGTTCCAGCTCTCTAACTATGCTTTGGTCTCTCCAGTGATCAGCCACCAGCCTAAGGCTACTTAAGGGAAAACAGGTATGAGTCATTCATTAGCATGCAAAAGCCAGTCTTGTCTTTTGAGAGGTGCAAAGGGTTTTAAGAGCTTTGTATATGAAATCAGCACCTTGCACCCCAGTCATGCATTAATGTATACATGATCTATGCATTTATGATTTAATAAAAAATTTAACAAAGAGCTTTATCTCAGAAAAAAGAATAGAGACCAAGTATAGCCTTGAGTAACTTAACAATGAGAATGCACTCTGAGAAATGCATCATCAGGAAATTTTGTCACTGTGCAAACATCGTAGAATTACCCACACCTAGATGAGCATCCCATTACATGGTGCAGCCCAGCACCTGGGCTGCAAACCTGTATGGGGTGCTATCACGCTGAGTACTGTGCCCATTATAGCACAAATGCTAAGTGTTTGTGTTTCTAAACATTCTAAAAATAGAAAAGGTAATACTTTGCATTATGACATGATGATGATGGCTACAAAGATATAAGGCAATGGGACTGTCCAATTCCATTACAATTTTATGGGATTGTGTAGGAGTCTGTGGTACATGACCATACTGCGTGTGATTATGCGTGTACTGTGTGGTGCACAACATGCCTCAATATCACAGTGGGTGCTAATTTTCTCTTCTGAGAATCCTGACAGCATTCACCTGCATATCTCTTGTGATACATTTGAATATGTTCTTCTTTGAATTAATTATTTTTGAGCCTGTTACTAGATGCAAGTCCCCTTGGCTGGGGATTTGGTTTTTCACAGGTACCAGTGGCACAGTGCCTAGTTCCAGGATGTCCTTGGTATACAAGAGTCACTCCCTAAGTGTGTGTCATACCAAACTGATATTCATGTTGAGTGTGAAATCAAGGACTTGAGTAAGACTGGAGATGTGAGAACAAACAAACTAGTGATTCTGTTGAAAAAAATTCTAGGTAGGCTGGGCATGGGGGCTCACATCTGTAATCTTAGCACTCTGGGAGGGCCAAGGTGAGGGAATTGCCTGAGCTCAGGAGTTCGAGACCAGCCTGAGCAAGAGAGAGACCTCCATCTCTACTAAAAGTAGAAAAGCTAGCCAGGCATTGTGGTGAGCACCTGTAATCCTAGCTACTTGGGAGGCTGAGGCAAGATCTCTTGAGTGCAAGAGTTAGAGGTTGTGAGCCTATGACATTACAGCACTCTTCCCAGGGTGACAGAGGAAGACTCTGCCCCTGCACTCCCCCAAAATTCTAGTTCATGCATACAAGAAGGAAAAAAAGGCAGAAGAATGAACAATTTCTGCAAAATCAGGTAACGTTAGCTAGTTGATTATTTGGGGATTGGATAGGACAAGTGTGGCTTTCTTTTGAAATGTCAAGAGGGACAACTGTTCAATGGAGCAGGGAGATGAAGCCCTTGGAATCCATCCCCAGAGTTACTTTGGACCCCTTATATTAGCTTGGATGGGACCTCAGCAAAATGCTAAAAAGTGGCTCAAGTATCAAAACTTAAAGGTCTTATCACATCATGACTGATGTAGGACAACATGTGGATATCAAAAGAAGGAGAAATAAGGAAAAAATAGTTAGCTTGATTTGGCAGAAGAATAAATTGATAGCAAGTTGAGAAGGTTGAGGGTGGGGATGAAGAGAGGTTGGTTAATAGGTATTGGCATATAGTTAAATAGATGAATACATTCCAATCTTCTGTAGCAGAGTAGGGTGATTATAGCTAACAATAATGTATACTTCAAAATAGCTGACAGGGAGAACTTGAAATGTTCCCAATACACAGAAATGATAAATAATGAAGGCAGTGGATACCCTACCTTCATTATTATACAATCTGTGCTTGTAACAAAATATCACATATACCCCAGAAGATGTAAAAATATCAATAAAAATTTAAAAGAATTACAAGCAAGTATTTTTGAGCAAATATTTTAATTGAAGATTGTGGATGTGGCTGAAGGAAGACTCAAGTCATTTCAAATCACAGAGGGCTAGTTTTCCTAAAACACATAAGGTGGGCATGATGGCTCATGCCTGTAATCCTGGCATGTCAGGATGCTGAGATGGGTAGATTGCTTGAGCTCAGGAGTTTGAGACCACCCTGAGAGAGAGTGAAACCCCTTCTCTACTAAATATAGAAAAACTAGACAAGTGTTATGGGAGGTACCTGTAGTCCCAGGTGCTTGGGAGGCTAAGGCAAGAGAATAGCTTGGGCCCAATAATTTGAGGTTACTGTGAGCTATGACGCCATAGTACTGTACCCATGGTGCCAGAATAAAACTGTCTCAATAAAATAAAATAAGGCTGGGTATGGTGGCTCATGCCTATAATCCTAGTACTCTGAAAGGTCAAGGTGGGTAGATCTCTTGAGCTCCTGAGTTTGAGACCAGCCTGAGCAACAATGAGACCCTGTCTCTAAAAAATAGCTGAATGTTGTGGCAGGTGCCTGTAGTTCAAACTACTTAGGAGGCTGAGGCAAGAAGATTGCTTGAGCTCAGGAGTTTGAGGTTGATGTGAACTATGACATCATGGCACTCTACCTAGGGTGACAAAGTGAAACTCTGTCTAAAAATAAAATAAACGAAATTAATCAGAAAAGTCTGATATACAAAAATGTCCTTATACTTGTTCTACTTTCCCAAAGGTTTTGAATTCCACTTCTCCAGTTCTTCCTTTGTTTTTCTCTTTGGTGTTGAATCCTGGACCTCTCTGAGAATCTAGGGAAAAAAGATGAAATTCTCCCTGGGTAAATGTGCATATTCCTAAACTCCTGACTACAATTGAGGGGTTTGACCTCAGAAATCTTTCCATGGACCTTTGAGGTCTCCCTACACCCACATGATAGCCCCTGGCCCTTCGGGAAGCCGCTGAGGTGGCCCTTCACACGCTTCTCCCTGTGGATTCAGTTTCTGGGTTCTGCTCCAAGTTTCTGTTATATGATGTGCCCTGGCTTCTAGCCAATAGCATTCACAATGCTCTGCACATTTCCTTATCTAAAAAAGCAGCAAACAAATGCTGAAATGCTTAGGCAGAGCTAAGTTTTTCTCTATTTTCTCTTCACAGGATTTTTCAGTGTCATCAGTAAGCAAAGCTCCATCTCTGAGAATTGTTTGGGAGCCTTGACTGAGGATTATTCCGGAGCCAATCAGCACTTTGGCATGATGCACCTTGGACTTGCTGTCTCGCATCCGTTTGTATGCAGGGAGCAGAGTGCTATTGCTCGCCAAACTTTGGATTAGTTTATTTACTAATGAGGCGGCACTGACAGTTCACTTCCAGCAGCCAGCACACCATGCACAGCAGTTTAATTTTAAGATGTCCTGTGAAGTTCCAAAGAAGAGAACAGCATCAGAGCACCCCAAGTTTAGTAAGAGGGAGGATTGGAAAAGAAAAGATCAGTGAGGTGTGGAACGAGCTCTTGTTGGGCACCAGGTGAATATGGCCAGGCTGTGTACGGGGCAACTAAAAGTCTCTCAGCCACTCTGAAGGGAAGCCATTCCTATTTTACAGGTGAGAATATAGTTTAGCAAAAGATAAATCTTGTTCTGAAGGGGCCATGTGACTGGGAGGAGTGAGATTGCATCTGTGGTGAGGTCAGAGTGGCAGCCTGGGAAGGTGCCTAAGAGGACAAAACCAGGGCCAATCTGCCTGTTTACAGGGAGCTCAGGCAGGGCCATTGGGGCTGTGTCTGAGCCCCCCGGGCAGGACTGCAGGAGCACAGAGGGGTGGTGTGGATCCCAGTTCTCAGGCCAAGGGCACAGCCAGGAGCAGCTTTGATTGGTGGATCTGAGAGGTGGGTGGCAGACTGGGGGAAAGGATCTCATTTTATTTTTAGTCACTTGAGAAAGGTACAGGTGTGGTCACTCCTCTGTGCCTGGAAATAAACACACACTTGGAAACATTGTGCCAACACACCTGTTAGTGTAGGATTGCCAGAAACTTCCCATTTGTAAAACACAATATCTGCAAAGTATAATAAAGTGAACTACACTAAAATGAGGTGTGCCTGCACTGCAGACACGATTAAAATACCAGTCAAAGTGACACAGTCACAACCAGAGTGAAGAAAAACATATACAAGGTTAGAAAATGAAGTTCATGAACTCATTCTAGAAAAAGGGCTGTATGCCTCATTGATGAATATCATTATGGTCACCTTCCAGGTACTCCCCCGGGCCATTGGGGTCAGTAGTGATATTCTGCAATGAAAGAGGTATGTACCACTTTTTCTAGAATGAGTTCACAAACTTAATTGTCCAACTCAAAATTAATAGAACAGCATACGAACAGCACAATAAGTAATAATGTGAATACTTGAATAAAATAATTGGCAAATGTGATATCAGTACCCCACACATAGTATATAGTCATTTTAAGCACAATAGAATATTTACCATAAATAATATTGTGTTAGGTGAGAAAAGTAAGTTCAGATTTAAAAAGGAAAATATCCTATATACAATATGTACTTAATGTCATGAGCTTAGTAATTACAATTAAGATAGGTAAAAACAAGTATGACATGTCACTCCCTGCCAACATTGGAATTAGAATAAGCAACAACGAAACCCCCAAAACCTTCAAAAGGAAAAAAAATGAAATGAACCACTTTTTAAAAGTTAGTAAAACTGTGTCATTTTTTTCATATCATAACTTGGGGAGGGTGGAGCTAAGATACTGTACTGAGGCAGGATACCGTAGTGATGTCAAGCAAACCTAAAGAAAGCAAGGGTAAGGAAGTGCCAAAATAAAAGCAAAAGTTAATAAAGCAGGAAACAACAAACAAAAAACTTGATCAATAAAAGAAGAAACTGGTATTTTGAAAGGACCAGTAATAGAGATTAAACCTTTGTGAAATTTATTAAGAAAAAGTATAACATAATCTAAATAATATTAAAAATGAGCCTCGAATGTAGGCATGGTTTTTAGAAAAAGACAATTTTATGCCAGTATTATACCCATTTGTAGATAATAAAATTGAGAAACAAAGAGGATAAATAAGTCCTCTAAGGACACAGAGCGTTCAATGATAATGCTACAAAGACTGCATACGTCCATATGCCAAAATATAATAAATTATATCGTGAAGAAACATTATTAATAGAAAGGTATAGTATATCATGTTCACAAGTAAAATACCTACATTTTTAAATTTTTCCCAAATTAACTTATAAGGTTGACAGTCTAATGAAAATTCAAAAAAATGTTTTCAATATATACTGGCAAGCCAATATTAGAAAATGATCTAGAAGAGTAAATAACCAAAAAAATTGGTCAGACAGTTTTGACAAAAGAAACTGTCAGGATCTGCTATGGCATCCCATTACCACATGAATAAAAACAGCTGGAACATGGATTGAAAGTACATGTACATGCCTGCAAGAGGTGGGCTTCCCATATGTCCAAGGAGAGCCCTGAGCAACCTCTACTATAGCCTTTTATTCAAGCATTATACAATAGGGGTGGGGGCCCATGTACTAGGATCACATGCTTAATGATCACTACATGCCCTTTCCCATGGGCTCGACTCCCACTCTGCTGCATGATGAATGTCCAAAGTATAACATCTGCTATCTAACCAGCGACCTATCTTATCTCATTAACGCCTGCAGCTACTTGAGGGCTTGTCTCTGATCAGCAAAACATCTCCATGCAGACTAGAAGATTGTCTAACTCCCAGAACCTCCCTTGAAAACTGGTGCCTGCTTCTATAAGTCTGGTCCTCAGTCTCCTACATTCTACCCCCCCTTTTCTATTTAAGATATTCTTGTACAAGGTAAGGGAGAAACCTGCAGTTGTCTGTCTTGCCTGTTGTTCTCATCGAGCAGCTCTCCTTCTAGCTAGGTAACAGAATAATTAACAAAATTACATCAATGAAATCAATGAGGCTTTCATGGAAGAACAAAGGGAAGAAAGGTTAGCCATATTGTTGAAAGTGTTTAGCATTCCAATTTTTGTGACAGATAATACTCTTTTAGGCAAATTACTTCCTCCATGCTAAACAATATGGAAATGGTTGAGCATGGCAGTAAGAATACTGATCTTACACATTTGATCATCTAATTGTTTGTCTCGGGCTGACCTGTAGGATCCTTAATTAATGATGCTTCCTTAGGAAGTATTAACCAATGCCCGAGGTTTTAACGTCAGGTGGGGAAAGGGTAGTGTCAATGACCTAGTACCCTTTCCAAGTTGAAGTCTGGAGGAACAGTAAATAAGTAAAATTCTCTCACCTTTGTTGACGCCAGTGCAATTATTACCAGGAAAAAGCAATCTGCTATTTTACCTTGTGTCACCAAATCTCTGGCTGCTAATGACAGTCTTCTGATGGAGAAGTGGAATGAGTAACACATGCTAACCACCACAGAAACTGACCTTGTTCATAACCTTGTTAGAGTCCAGAGGGTGCCTGCCTAGAGAATGGGGGGCTCCCTGAGGGTGGGACCCTACATCAATCCTTCCTTTCTGAACAGAAGCTCTAACTGCCATTGGGAAAAGTGACACTGACCGCTCCAAACTACTTCCTGCTGAAACTGGATGATGATATGGACGGGGGCAGTTAGAGGTTCCCCAGAGGAGGTTGATCCAGGTTTCACAGTGAATGAAAATAATGGTCTTTTTGAAATGCACTTTGGTAGTTTGTATTTTATAAGGAATTTATTTTCTCTAATTTTCCAAATATACAGATATAGAATTGGTCTTAATGTTTTCTAATTGTCCTTTTAGTATCCTAGTCAGTAGTTAGAGGCTAAGACATCCTATAAATCCAAAAACATTTTTAAGGCACTCAAGACAGTTATGCTAGAAACTTTAATTTCTTAGTAGAACCACACCATTAATGCCTAACACAATTTCTCTTAGCTACTAATTATGGTATCTAATTTATCATGGAATATTTTAAGTCTCCCATTATTTTTAAATTCCATCAAATTTAAATTATGTTTAACATAAGACTGACCTTCCAAGTCAAACTATTGCAAGAGATTACATAAACAAGAAACATTAATTACAGATGTGATTTGCCATCCATCAACTAATTAGCAAATCAACATTTACAGACATATAGTTAGATGTTATTTAGAAAATCCTTAAAATTGGCAAAGTCTCTTGCTTATGTCAAGGTTCGATCCAGCAGGCAAACAGCCACCGCCTCTCTTGCTGTTCTGTAATGATATAAGCAAAATCTGGACCCCAGTACAGCACATTATCAGGTTAGGAATCTAATTTCCATAGGAAATCGGTTGTTTAAATTCCCATACTTGTATTTTTTGCCCTTGGGTCCTGGGTTGGGCCTGACTGATAGTTTTTCTGCTGCAAAGGTGTTCCATTTCTATCAAGCCAAAAGCAGCATTCATTTGCCCAATGGAACCCTTAGGGCATACATCTGAGGGTTTACATTCTTCTTGATGAGAGACTGCCTTTCTCATTGGTATTCTGATTTCTTTTCTTTTTCCAACATTCTTTTCTCATATTGCCTAGCTCCCCACAATTTTAGTGATTTTAACTGTGAGGCTATTCAACCGATCTTCTGACTATTTAATTTGAGTTTCTTTTAGGTTAAAAACACTCTTTTTTTGTTTGCTGTTTGCTAAAGGTCCCACTTATTCTGAGTGGCACTTCCCTTCCTTGGTTTCCTTTACTGTTTGCCAAAAGGTCTCACTACTTTAGAGGAGTTCCTTTGGTTTACCAAATGAGATCTCACAATCTGACAGACAAACAAACACAGACACATCATCAAGATGAACAAATGACTCCACACACACTGCTATTTGCCAAAGATCTCATCACTCTGTATGAGTCCTCCTTACTTTGGTTACTTTCCCCACTGTTTGTCAAAGGTCTCTTTACTTTGTATGAATCTTCCTTCGGTTACTTTTTCTTATTGTTTGTTCTTGGCTGGAATGGGCCAAACGTCACACTTACTTCAAGCACAGCTCCTCTTTTGACTAAAAGAGACCAAAAGTTCCACTTAACCCAAGTATAGCTCCTTCTTTGGCTGAAAGGGACCAAAAGTTGCACTTAACCCAAGCATAGCTCTGCCTTTGGCTGAAAGAGACTAAACGTCACACTTACTCCAAGTGCAGTTCCCCCTTTGGCTAATACTCCCTCTTGCCATTTGCCAAAGGTTTCACTGACTCTGAGTATAATTTCCCCTTTCAGTCTGTGACCTGGTCCAGATCTTGCCAGATCCTGCCAACTATGCCATTTTGAGGGGCCTGCTGTAGCACGCCATTACTGCACTAATAAAAACAGCTGGGGCATGGATTGAAAGTACATGCCTGCAAGAGGTGGGCTTCCCATATCTCCAAGGAGAGCCCAGAGCAACCTCTATCGTGGCCTTTTATTCTAACATTATACAACAGGTGTGGGGGCCCATGTACTAGGATCACGTGCTTAATGATCGCTATGTGCTCTTTCCCCATGGGCTCAACTCCCACCCTGCTGCACCAGGAATGTTCATAGTAGAACACCTGCTTGCTAATGAGCAACCCATCTTATCTCATTAACACCTACAGCTGCTTGAGGGCTTGTGTCCAGGCAGCAAAACATCTCCATGCCGGGTAGAAGAGTGTCTCACACCTGCCTCAAGAACTGGTGGCTGCTTCTATAAGTTTGGTGTGTAATCTCCTACAAGAAACAATAATTTAAATAAGTAGTATGTGTAGCATTAAAAAAATGTGATATTGGCACAGAGACACACATGTAGAGAGATGGATTGGAGTGGGCAGAGAATCTGATGAAATTGCTATTCTAACTTTGAAACACGTGAAGCGCATGTTTGCTGCATCGTATTTCAAAAATAAAAGAACATGACATCTCATGTTGATATGGCTATGTCGATATATACAGGCTCTCTGAAGAGGAAGTTGGCCGTATCAAAATATATCAAAACAAACTGTATGTTCACTTCTACGTGGAGCTTTCCATTTTAGAAAAGCATTCACATCAGACACAATGATGTTCATCGTAGCTTAGTTTGAAATAGAGAAATATTGGAGGGAAAATTAATGTGCATTGAAAAATAAATGCTTTAAAAATAATGTCACATCCATACTATGAAATACTTTTCAAAGGTAAGAATGACTGATTTCTACTTGCATGCAAGTACCTGTGCACACACGTTCACAAATGCACATTATCCTCTACTCTCAGAAAGATGAATTGACACCCCAGACATTAAAACATTCTTAAAGAACAACAAAAACAAAAAAAGTCTGGAGAATAAATGAAAGCAAAACATAGGTGCAGATACTCACCTAAACACATAGCAGGTATTCTAGAAGAATTTGCATCACAATTGTAACAGTATTTGCCTCTCCAGAGGGTAATTCTATTAGGGTAAGAAGTCAATGAAGATTTTTATTTTTCATTTGTATGTTTCTATATGAATTATTTGGAGTCATATTGGTATATTCTGTAGGGAATATTTATTTAAAGCTTCAGGAATTATGGTCATCTATTAGACTGGTAAAGTTAACATTTTAAGCGTTAATCAACATAGACAGGATGAGTATAACTTTTAGCTGGGAGTATCAGAAAGCTCTGCTTAGCTCACTAAATGAATGTGTCTGTGGGCACATGGTCCATGTTTAGGGAAATGAATGAATCGGTAGGATTGTATGACTGAATTCTGGGGAACTAAGCATGGAATTTTTAGAAATAGAATTTCATTAAGATGTTTTTTTGAGACAGAGCCTCAAGCTGTCCCCTTGGGTAGGGTGCTGAGTGCTGTGACATCACAACTCACAGCAATCTCCAACTCCTGGGCTCAAGCAAGTCTCTGGCCTCCACCTCCCAAGTAGCTGGGATCACAGGTGCCCACCATAACATCTGGCTATTTTTTTTTGGTTGCAGCCATCAATGTTGCTTGGCAGACCCAGGCTGGATTTGAACCCAACACCTTAGGTTTGTGTGGCTGGTGCCCTAGCCACTTGAGCCACAGTTGCTGAGCCCATTAAGAATTTAAATTAGGTGAACCCCACTTAAAACGTGAAATTATACCCAATCTATAAAATGAATGCCACTGTGTCCTTGTGAGCATGACAAGTCTGTGTCCTCTGAATATAGCAGAGCTTAGCTTTATAAGGTCACAAAAAATGGCACTAAATACAAAGTCTTCTAATAACAGAAAATGCAGATGCTATAAGGTCTATTGGAATAATTGGTTGAGATGATCTTTTGTAATATCTCCAGTGGGCCCACTGTCGTGCCTTCCTCGCAGTTGATCTGAAATCACCACTTGGGATGAAGTTGCTCTTAATGTCAATCTCACACTATTACCTCAATATGTCCTGGCTTTTCATCCGGAAAAGGAATGATCCAGCAGTTGGATCCATCACTCTCATTTTGCAATATTTTCAGGCTATGAATATAACATGAAGACAAGGAGAGCAAGATTTTGACCTAGTCAATGCTATGAAACAAAATCTGCACATTCAGCAACATGCTGGCCACCAGACCTGGCAGCAGTGGGGAGAAACAGATTTAGTGTGTGTTTCAAAGTTCCAGTTTTAATAAGAATATTCCCTCTGGAATAAAAAGCAGAGGCTGTCTCATCTCCTTTCACCTCTATATTTCAGTGTGAGTGCGCACACACTTCTGCAGTCTGAGCACCAATCTGTCCTCCCCTTGATTCAAGCCTCTTCTATGTTATTTTGGATTAATGGAGGTTGAGGGGGCCACAGTTTAGCTAATGACTAGCCCTCAGAATACTAGTAAGAAGTTTATGACTTGGATCACATTTGCTTTGAGAGCCCAGTATAAACTTGTGAGTTATCTATACTGGAAAGCTTTTTGGTTTTTCTTCCAAAATAAATTTTATTTTGAAACACACAGGATCCAAAGAAAACCGTTTTCTCAATTCTCAAGCTATTGGAGGTGGTGTTGTAAATTTGACCATGTGCCAGAACACAAAGCGTGGTCCCTGGCTCAGGCTGTCCAAGTCACCTGGGAACTTGTTAAAAGTTCAATTACCTGGGCCCACTCCAGACTCAGTGCGTCCACACTTTGTAGGTGGGACCCAGCAATCTGTCATGTCACCAGCTCTCCTGTGATTCTCTTGCATGCTGAAGTCCAAATTGAAATGTTGGTGCTTCTCATCTGTAACCCATGTGAACCACATACATAATTGAAAATTATCTATTAGCTTCACTAAAAAAGGGTAAAGAAAAACAGTTGAAATTAATGTTAGTAATTTTTAAATTACTTATTGAACACATCACTTCAATGATCAGTCCATGTGAAATATTAACTTATCTCACATTCTCTTCTGTTGGTATATTTCACATTTTCAGCTCATTTCTATTTAAACCAGTCACATTTCAAGTTGTTGAGAACCACATGTGGCTGGTGGCCACTGGGTTGGGTAACACAGACTGAGATCTAGGGGAAGTTACAGCCTTTATTTGAGGGAAACATAGGTCTCAATTGCCCACTTTACTTTGAACCACCAGTGTTGAATAGACTATTTATCAGAATGGCAGCAGCCCAGGCTCAGCTGTTTCTCAGCAGCCAGCTGAGAGCAGGCACAGCCCAGAATCCAAGCCTAGGGAAGTCTGCACTGTCCAGGCTGCACACACACTGCTTCTGCTGTGTGAGCTCAGGCATTGGTTCAGGGGCAAACTGCCGTAGATTACAATCATTCCATCCTAGAGGAAGATCTGGGGCATGTATCCTCAGGCTTGAGAGTGAACAAGAATAATACTGTTTCCTTCCAGGCAAAGAGATGAGAGAGTGTTTTGAACACCAGGAATTGATGTGAGAGGCCGACACAATGCCAGGGTCTAACTGCCCCCTGGAATCACAGTTTTCTTGAGTGATATTTGCTTCTGGGGTTGTTGAAATTATGTGTACATGATACAGCCCTTTGTGAAATCTGCACTATGCTGAGTAGTGTCTGGAACCTCTGTCTGTGTAGTTTTTATTTAAATCCATATCAGGCCTTATTCCTTCTCCAGTTTTTAACATCATAGTTCGAAGCCTTTGATATGGGCTCCTTGCCCAGGGCCTTCCAGGGGCCTCTGTGTGCTCTTGGGTGATCCAAGCAGTGTTGGCTTGTGGTAGGGGCAATATAAAAATATTTCATTCTGGGAAATATTCAGATCCTTCCTGCTATTTATTGAAAGGGATATTATCTGTTTCTTTCTCGCTGTCTCTCTTTACGTGTGTTTCTAATTTTTATTCAGGTAGTTTGTCTTATATGCCTTTATGTAAAAATAGGTCATTTTGAGAATTTTAGGCATCCTATTTCCCCTTTCCCATCCCTGGATTTTTATTCTATCCCTCATTACTCAAATGAGTTGAATTTGTTCGTTTGAAAAGAGACTTTTCTGTCTTTAAGAAAAATATTCTGTATTTGTTTCATTGATGACTACAGTTAATTATACTAATTAGCAGCATTCTCCCTGCTTAGCTTTATTTACTTTTTATCTCTATCAGGAATAGACCACCCACATTCATGATATTTTCATTTCTCCAAATTGTATAATTGATCTTATTCATCACCATAAATAAGGTTCTCTGAAAATCTGTTCATGTAGAGGTATTCATGTTCTCTCTCCACCCACTCTCTGCCTCACACTTTGGCTAACAGCCTTTATTCACATATTAAAGTTTTGTGATAAAGAAGCCCAAAGCAAACCTGTTTTTTTGGGAAAAATATCCTCCTTCATTTCCATCTCTTTTTCTCTCATTTTGAAAGTTCATTATTTTTAGAATTGAAAGACATTATCAGCATTTGTCTTGACATTGGTTTATATTTGTTTATTTTTATTTGAGGCATGGCTATCCTGTACAACTGCTAGAACTTTTCAGTTTCTTAAGTAGATCCTGTTGATCACAGTTTCTACTCTATTTATTCATTCGCCATGTTCATGAGCTTCTACTGTTTACACATTTGAGATTCGCTCTCTCTCCTTCAGGTTCCACAGGAGATACAATGAAAAGTCAGTGTTGGGTGGCACCTGTGGCTCGAAAGGGTAGGGCGCTGGCCCCATATGCCAGAAGTGGCGGGTTCAAACCCAGCCCCGGCCAAAAAAAAAAAAAAAAAAAAAAGTTAGTGTTAACATCTTACTTCTTTTTTCCTGATTATAAAAAATACATATAAAACAGAGTAATAAAACAGCACAAGTAGTCTCACTATGCTGAAATTACCCTGTTAATATTTTAAAATATATTTTTCTAATTTTTTAATTCCATATTTTTTTACATAATATTATACCATATATAAACTTTTCCACTGTTCTTTTGCCCTAAATATCACATTATAATAATTCCCCACTATACTAAAATTTTATCAAATTAGGATTTTTAATGGTTAAGTAGATCATGAAGCAAACATTACTCTAATTCTGGAATTGAGATTTTGTCCAATTTTACTACTGATAGTAACAATGTGATACATATTCTTAATTTTTGTAGTCAAGAAATTTTTGCAGATTTACATGAGTGGAATATTTTCTGAGCCCTTTCTTTGTATATTTGAGAATCTTTTTTCTTGTTTTCATGTATAAAACATCACTCAGTTGTGTAGAAAATACTTGGATCACCTCCGTTACCCTAGTAAAACCCTTGCGATGTGTCATGGTTGTCTTCTTATATTTAGAGCTGAAGAGAGGTCTGATTTCTCTTCCTTTGTAGGTAACTCTTTTTTTTGGCTAGTGCCCAGATGAATTTGGAATGTTTTTCTATGTTCTTAAAATTCAAAACTTTTCCAGGCTATGTTTGGCTGGGCTAAACTTTTTAATTATTTTTCCTGGAACTTGGGGACATTTTTTGATCTGCACACTCAGATCATTTTCCAGACAAGAAAGATTTCTGAGGATGTTCAAAGTTGGGGTAGGTTTGGGTCTGGTGTCTTTGAAGTAGCTCAAACCTTTGGTCACTCAGGCTCAAATCTCAGAGTCCTCCTGCTATTCCCACTAATCCTTCAGGAATGCTTGTTTCTTTTTTCATCACTGTGTCTAGAATCTCACTTGTTTTTATCCCACCCTGGCTGTGCCCTAGTCTAAGCTGATATCACTCATTTCTAGATTCCAGCAATCATTGGTCTCCTGTTCACTTCTGCCTACAATCTGTTTTTAACACAGTAGCCAAAGAGATCCTACTAAACCTAAGTCAATTTTTGTTATTGCTCTGCTCAGAGCCTCCCACTGGTTCTGTGATTCACCTGGAGAAATATCCACAGTCCCAATCTGCCTCCAAAGACCCTGTGCAGAACAGCCTAAGTGATTGCCTCTCAGCTCTCTACTCATCTGCCGTGATTTCTAAACACTTCTGCCTTTGTCCTTGCTCGCTCTTCTTCCAAGAATCCTTTTAGTTCAGACACTGTTCTTTCACTACCTTCAAAACCTTGCTCAAATGTCCCTTTCAGTAAGGCCTTCTCTGGCTACCATATTTAAAATCCCAGTTCCTTTCCTAGAACTCTTGAGTTCTCTTTCCTTTTTCATTTTCTCATGAGAGTTTTTAGTTTCTAATATATCATACTTATTTATTTTGTTTATCTGTTGGGACATAAGCTCTAAGAGAACAGGGATTTTTCCTTTGTTGTTAAACAGAAGCATTTTCTGCCCCTTAAATTGCACCTGGCAAGTGGTGGGTGCTCCAGACATATTTATTGTATTAATGAATGGGAAGTTGGGTGAGCCTATATCATGAGCTGTATATATTTAGACAGTAATGCATGTTACTAAATATTTGTCTTTTAAAATCTGGTATTCTAGTCTGTTTTCTTCCTCTCTCCTGAGGAAATAGTACATTTTAACATCAAATGCATTTTTTTCTTTGTGGTATGTGTGTTTGTGTATGTGTGCGTGTACTCCTAGATGCAATTATTTTGGTATTTGTTGGGGCTTTTATGGGCCGACTCTTGGAAGCACTGTTTCTGACTACACACCTTAGATTTGCCACTGTGGGATGACAGTTTGATGATGCACTTTCTAAAGGTCATTCATCTGCAGAGGCAAAGGCAGAGGGAGGCTAGAGGGCCAGTCTTCCTGTGCTCCTTGAAGTATACTATCTTTCTATATCCAGAAAAATATTTATAACTCATAATATGATCTCAAGAGAGCATCATCTCTGAGAAATTAGTAGCCTCTGTCCTTCTTTTTCCTCCTGTCCACAGCCATGACTCTCCAAAAGCTAACACCCAAATGCAGTAAGACATTGCATCCATGTTCCATTTCTGCCTCAGCGGGTGACCCTGGGCAGAGTGCTAACCTGGAACAAAGACCTGACTATCGGTAGAAACCTCAGCTTGTCTTGCAGGGGAGAGTAAACGTTCCTTCTGAAGTGCTGCTGTGCATATTTATTACATGCATATTATTACAAGAATTAGAATTGCTTTGTGGAGTTCATGGAGAGAAGGCATTCTTAGGGAAGGGAACGTTAAGGCACTCCCTAAGTCCTCTAGCTTCCCAGGAATCTAGATTAATGCTTCTTATTTATCACTGAAGGCAAGCATCTATGTTCCTGGAAAAGAGGGAATTTTTATGTAATTGTCAAAATGATAAACTGTATCTAATAGATAACAGGTTGGACCATCTGGATACCTGCAGCTCCCAGGAGTTGAATGAGTTGATGGCCCCAACAGCTGAGTCTGTGTTAATGGGCATCTGGTTTACGTGCCACAGACACACACCACAGGGAAGAAAGTGTCCTCCCCCAGGAGTTTCTTCCCCAAAGACGTTTCCCCTCCCAAAGTTACAGACACTCCCCACAGTTTCACGCTTCCAAGTATCTGTATAGAAAATTCCTATAAAATTATGGAACATTTATTGGAAATATAAATACAGCAAACATTTAGAACATACTATTAAGAAGACATTATTTATAATAGTTTAAAAGGGTATTATATACATGGGAATAAAACTAAACAGTAAATGTGTAAGATCTCTGAAACCTTCTCAAGACATCTAAAGTAACACGCCTGTGAGGTGAGAGAAGAGACATACCCTGTTGAAATCATCACTGTGCATCTCTTTTGTTATTCTTGAGAGTTCCTTTTTATTTAGGAATAATTTTCATTTCCTTCTCTGTAACATGTCTTTTTAACTTTATAAAATCCAGTTTCTTTTGGATTATTTGTTATGGATTTTAGATCTTCAAGGAGGCCCACTTCCCATCATGGTGATATTGCAAAGTACACCACCACGTGTACTTTCCATCTCTGTTCTTTTCACGTTGAGTTGTTTTTTAGTTATGCAGAAATTAATCGCTTATTTTTGTAGTAAAACTTGTTAGTTTTTATTTTTATGACATATGAATTGCATGCCTTACTCATAAATGGCTTCTCTCAGACATCATTAAAAATATAAATATCTTACTCCCTTGTAGTACTTTTTGTTTCACTTCTCAAGTTTAAAAATATGTCCTAGAAGGTATTTCTTGGATGTCAGTTGTGAGATATTCTTCTTCTCTGAAATGTTTATGTAGCGTTCCTAACACTGTCATTAAGATTTTTCCCCCACTGTTTTGAAATGTCATCTTTATTATTTACTAAGAGTTTCTATGTATGCACATCTATGTTTAGATTTTCCCACCTATTTCAATGGTCTTTTTATCTCTTGATGCAGTGCCATGATATTTATTTCAGACACTATTTTAGTATCTTGTAAGGAACAGGTATTATTACTATCCATATTGTATAGAGTTTATGGATTATATGTGTACAATAGGTTTCCTTATTATTTTCACACTAACTCTCTCTTTAAGGGGTGCATAATTTTCTATTCCTGTTGACTTTGGAATTAGCCATGTGGCTTGCTTTGACCAATAAAGCATGAGTAGATATGAGGTGCCCCGTGACCTATTAGCCTTTGTAGAAGCACCCTAGTTTCTTTTCTTTCTTATTAAATCATAGCTGTGGACATTAATGCAATTATGGGGTACAATGTGCCGGTTTTATAAGCAATTTGAAATACTTTCATTAAATTGCTTAACAGCCTTCACTGCTTTTTCTTAGTTATTGTGTTAAGACATTTATATCCTACACTTAGTAGATTTAATATGTACCCTTGTGAAATGCAAAATAGATGTGGTTCCCACCAATTACCCTCTGTCCACCCATCATCTCCCCTCCCTTTCCCTCCTCCTCCTCTTTCCCCTTCATCCTGGGCTGTAGTTGGGTTATAGCTTTCATATTGAAGTGTGGATGTTCATAAATTGGTTTTGTAGTAGGACTGTGTACATTGGATACTTTTTCTTCCATTCTTGAGATACTTTGCTAAGAAGAATATGTTCCAGCTCCATCCATGTAAACATAAAAATGGTAAAGTCTCCATCTTTTTTAAAGCTGCATAATATTCCTTGCTGTACATATACCACAATTTATTAATCCATTCATGGGTCAATGGGCAGTTGGGCTTCTATGACTTAGCAATTATGAATTGGGCTGCAATAAACATTCTGGTACAAATATCTTTGTTATAAAGTTATTTTTGGTCTTTTGGATATATACCTAATAGAGGAATTGAAGGATTGAATGGCAGGTCTATTTTTAGATCCCTAAGTGATCTCCAAACATCTTTTCAAAAGAAACCTGTTAGTTCGCATTCCCACCAGCAGTGCAGAAGTGTTCCCTTTTCTCCACATCCATGCCAACATCTATGGTTTGGGGATTTTGTGATATGGGCTAATCTTACTGGTGTTAGATGATATCTCAAAGTGGTTTTGATTTGCATTTCTTTGATGATTAAGGATGATGAACATTTTTTCATATGTCTATAGGCCATGCACCTGTCTTCTTCAGAGAAGTTTCTCTTCAAGTCCCTTGCCCACCCTGAGATGGGATCACTTGTTATTTTCTTGTTAATACAGAGTTCTCTGTGGATTCTGATTATTAATCCTCTCTTAGGGATGTAACTTGAAAATATCTTCTCCCATTCTGAAGGCTGTCTGCTTGCTTTATATACTATGTTCTTGGCTATGCAGAAGCTTTTTTGATCAGAACCCAGTAATGTATTTTTAGTATTGCTTCAATTACCTGGGTTCCTCCTCCTAAAATATTCACCCAGGATGATTTCTTCAAGTGTTTTCCAAGAACTTTTTTCTAGTATTTTTATAGTTTCATGTCTTAAGTTTAAGTCTTTTACAGTGAGAGTCTATCTTTGTTAATGGTGAAAGGTGTGGGTCCAGTTTCAGTCTTCTACAGGTTGCCATCTCTTGGTTCTCTATACTGTTCCATACATTTACCTCTCTGTTTTTCTGCCAGTACTATTCTGTTTGATCACTATCGATTTATAGTATCATCTGAGGTCTGGTAGAGTGATTCCTCCTGATTTGTTTTTATTTATGAGCAATGTCTTGGCTATTCGAAGTTGTTTTCTGATTCCATATAAAATGAAGTATTATTGTTTCGAGGTCTTTAATGTATGACAGAGGTGCTTTAACAGGGATTGCATTACTGTAGATTGCTTTGGATAGTATAGACAGTTTAACAATGTTGATTCTTCCCAGTCATGAACATGGTATGTTTTTCTATTTGTTAACATCTTCAACTATTTCTCTTCTCAGGGTTTCATAGTTCTCTTTATAGAGATCTTTCATGTCGTTTGTTAGGTAAACTCCCAAATATTTCATCTTCTTTGGCACTACTGTGAAAGGAATAGAGTCCTTGACTATTTTTTTAGCTTGACTATTGTTGGTATATATAAAGGCTATAGATTTGTGAGTATTGATTTTGTAACCTGAGACCCTGCTGTATTCCTTGATCACTTCTAAGAGTTTTGTAGTTGAATACCCGGGGTTTTCCAGATATGAAATCATATCATTTGCAAAGAGTGAAAGTTTGATCTCCTCTGATCCTATGTGAATACCCTTGATCACCTTTTATTGCCTGATTGCATTGGCTAAGACTACCATAACAATGTTAAAAAGTAGTGGAGACAATGGGCAACCTTGCCTCATTCCTGATCTGAGTGGAAATGTTTTCAATTTTACTCCATTCAATACAATATTGGGTTTGCAGTAGATGACCTCTATCAGTTTAAGAAATGTCTCTTCTATACCTATTTTCTTAAGTATTCTGATCATGAAAGGATGCTGAATATTATCAAAAGCTTTTTCTGCATCAATTGAGATAATCATATGCTCTTTGTTTCTTATTTTATTTATGTGCTGACTTGTATTTATAGATTTACTTATATTGAACCAGCCTTGACCCTGGGATAAAACCCACTTGCTCATGGTGTATAATTTATTTGATGTGTTGCCAGATTCCGTTTGCTAGGATCTTAGTGAATATTTTTGCATTAATATTCATTAGAGATATTGGTCTATAATTTTTTTTCTTGTTGGGTCTTTTCCTGGTTTGGGGATCAAGGTGATGTTTGCTTCATAGGATGTGTTGGGTAGTATTCCTTCTTTCTCTATATTTTGTAAAAGGTTGAGTAATATAGGTACTAGTTCCTCTTTAAAGGTTTGATAGAATTATGATGTGAAGCCATCTGGTCCTAGACTTTTCTTTTTGGGGAGATTTCATATAGCTGATGTTATTTCAGAACTTGATATAGGCCTGTTCAACATTTTCACTTGATTCTGGCTAAGTCTAGGAAGGTGGCATGCTTCCAAGTATTGGTCTATTTCCTTCAGATTTTCATATTTCTGAGAGTAGAGTTTCTTGTAATATTCATTAAGGATTTTTTTAATATCTGAGGAGTCTGTTGTTACTTCATCTTTGTCATTTATGATTTATGAAATTAGAGATTTTGCTCTATTATTCCTGGTTGGGTTAACTAAAGGTTTATCTATTTTATTGACCTTAAAAAAAACAAACAAACAACTTTTCAATTCATTGATCTGTTGTATAATCCTTTTGTTTTCAATTTCATTTAATTCTGCTCTAATTTTGGTTATTTCTTTTCTTCTGCTGGGTTTGGGATTGGAATATTCTTCCTTTTCCAGTTGCTTGAGATGTCCCATTAAGTTGTTAACTTTCTCTCTTTCTGTTCTCTTCAGGCAAAGTTGTCATGCTATACATTTCCCTCTTAGGAATGCCTTTGTGGTATCCCGGATGTTCTGGTAATTCGTGTCTTCATTATCATTTTGTTCCAAAAATTTGGTAATTTCATTCTTATGCTCATCTATGATCCAGCTATCATTCAGCATAAGGTTATTTAGTTTGCATGTTTTTGTATGAGTATAAAGATTTCTGTTGTTACTGAGTTCAACTTTTATTCCATGACGGTCTTAGAAGATACAAGGAATAATTTCT
>CAUYQV010029164.1:0-28540 GCA_963574575.1 Galagoides demidoff | reverse complement strand
ACATAGACTTTATGTCATTTACTTAGTTATTGTGTTAAGACATTTATACTCTAGTTTTAGAAAGATTCACTTATACCCTTGTAAGACAGACCATAGAGGTGATCTTTCCAATCACCCTCCCTCCACCCATCCGCCCTTCTCTCCTCCCCTCCCCCATCCACTCCCCATATTCTTGGTATAGAATTAGGTTGTAACTTTCATTTGAGAACTATAAATTAGTTTCATAATAGGGCTGTGTACATTGGACACTTTTTCTTTCATTCTGCAAGTTAGTTTCATAGTAGGGCTGAGTACATTGGATACTTTTTGTTCCATTCTTGTGATACTTTTTTAAGAAGAACATTTTCTAGTTCCATCCATGTAAACATGAAGAAGGTAATATCACAAAGAAATACTGCTGCAATTTCCTTCATCTGTGGGTGTTTGAATGACATTTCAATGAAAAACCTACTGAATATTCAGTGGTCATCTGCAACTTTTATTTGTGGATTATCTAATAAGGACCCTGGTTCATATGACAGTTGGCCACCAGGAAGGATAGATCTGCAGATCCTCGAATTTATAGTAAGTATATGAAATGCAGTCAGTAACATGGAGGATTGTGCCCACATTTAAGGATTCTGAAACTGCGGCTAAATTCCGAACTGCACTGAACTCTCCTTTCCCACATGAGATGGTGCCCAGCCAGCTAGAACCAAAAGCACATGGACAATGCAGGTCCTCCCCTCTCATATTCTTGATAAAAATATTCAGGCCTCTTCCTCTGGGACATGGGATAGGCACTGATGGAAGGCACTCACTGTAACAGCAATAGCTGTCCAGGAAAGACCCATATTATCTTATTTAATCCGTAGAGAAATTCAGACCACGCACTGGATATCAGAAACCCATAGCTCTCATGAACCAACTCTCTGGCTAGAGACCAGGCACAGACAGTGCTAGGTGAGCACTTGTGTTCCTGGCACACATAAACACCTATATCTGTGCAGGGACACACAGAAATAAGGGCAGAGAAGCGTAAAGCTAGGCATAATGGAGGGACACGGCCAGTTACACAGAATCAGCTGTATCCACTCCCTCTACCAAGAAGATACCTCTTTCCTGGAGGCTTCCCAGTCACACAAAGACATCCCTTGCCATCAATCTTAACTTGGGGCCTAACCAAAAACCCTCCTTCAGGGCCTGGAGAGTTGACCATCAATGTCCTGAGATTTTCACTCACAAATACTTCTCAGGTTAGGGGCTAGGTGTCCCTGGGTTGGTGCTGAGAGCCATAAAATGTGGTGAGAAAGGATCACTGAAGGGGTGACACCCTTAGAAACACCTGAATCCTACACAGTAGCTGGCTTCTACCTCGGGAGTACTTTCAAGGAAAAGGTAGAGGTCAAAGGAGAGAGGTTCCCCCGGAAGTGTGTAGAGAGGCTTGTGCCTGGGGGCAATCAGAGATCCTCAGCCTCCACTGGCACCAGGCAGCATTGTATGTAGGCAAGCGTCACCTGTATATGATGGCTGTCTATAGTGTACCCAGCTATGAACATCTCTATTTTTCATAGTATATGGCTGGACACATTCAGAGCAGCCATCCTATACCCACAGAATGGGAACAAGTCTATTGCTGTTAAGTGCTCCAGTGTTCAGTGTCTGATATAAGTTCTCCCTCATCTTTATATTTATGTGCCAGGCCCTGGATATGCAGGAGGGACATACAGCCTGGCACATGAAGCCAAGAAATGGAAGTCATCACCCACAAACCTTAAGACTTCCCCATTCCAAAATCTTTTCTTCTTCTGGAAAACACACAGCTTACCCATCCATACTTGATCCTGAGTTGAAAATTTACATGGCAATTCCCACACCTCCCTCCCCTCAAATCCCACCATGTCTGTCTATTCTTCACCTTGGTGAGAACACGCAGAGTTGGATGGGAGTAGCCCACAGGCTAATGAGCAACTCACTCCCTAACAGAAGCTGATGACAGCAGAGACAAAAATGAACTGCCAGCTGCCACAGACCATCTAGAGAGGAGGATTTTGAATTCTTAACTGGGACAGGACACTTTTCAGATTGGGCCTATTGGGACCTGCTAACTACAACGGAGTTGCTGACATCTATGGCCCAAGATCTCTATGAAAACTCAGGGAGAGACTCATGCCCAGCCATTCAGTGTGGCATATCTACAAGTAGGAAAGACTGCTGTAGTCCTCCCCTTTCCTGTGGTGAGGGACATTGAATAACTACAAGGTCAAACCTGCCATACATGGCTGAAACGTATCTGAGAATTCTCTGGGGCTGGAGCTCCTAAACCACACAACTTACTAAAACTGCTCATTGAGAAAATGCTTAGGCATACATGGCTCAGCTGAGCAAACAATATATAATTGCAGTTACTTGGAAATTTTACACATTCTGAAGAGTAGTGATTTTTTTTAATTTTAAACATTTATTAATTTTAATTAAAATCATAATTGTATACACTTGTATAATACAATGTAATCATTTCACATACAATGTGGAATGCAATAATCAAACCGATTAACATAGCCATCAACTCACAGTTTTTTTTTTTTCTTTCGGTAAGATATTAAAAATTTGCTCTTAGTTATTTTCAAATACAGCCTTGTATTGTGCACAATAGGTGAGATCCCGTCCAATTGCCCTGTCTCACTTAGCCACACTTATAATTAGAAGGTTTAAAAAGCAGGAATTTTATCTTTTGACAAAGACTCAGTTTTTCTAACAATTTTTTTTTTTTGAGACAGAGCCTCAAGCTATCCCCCTGGGTAGAGTGCCATGGCATCACAGCTCATAGCAACCTCCAACTCCTGGGCTCAAGCGAGTCTCCTGCCTCTGTCTCCCAAGTAGCTGGGACCACAGGCGCCTGCCACAATGCCTGGCCATTTTTTGGTTGCAGCCATCATTGTTGTTTGGCAGGCCCGGGCGGGGGATTTGAACCCGCCACCTTAGGTGTACTTGGCTGGCACCTTAGCCGATTGAGCCATAGGCGCTGAGCCAACTACTTACTTCTGACATTTTTTTTCTTCTAATGCCAAGAATAAGAAGCTCAGCAATTATAAGATAGCTAAGCCAAAAGTCAATGCACTCCATAAGACCTCTCCTTCGAATTGAGTTTGCTTTCTCTTTCCTCCATACCACTGCAGGCCAAACTGCCATACGTTATTTTTTATAATATCAGCAAAAAGGTTGGCTTGGCACCTATAGCACAGTGGTTTCGGCACGAGCCACATACACTGAGGGTGGTGGAGTTGGTCCAACCCAGCGCTGGCCAAACTGCAACAAACAGTCAGGCGTTGTGGCGGGTGCCTGTGGTCCCTGCTACTAGGGAGGCTGAGGCAAGAAAATCACCTAAATGCAAGAGCTGGAGGTTGCTGTAATGCCACGGCACTTTACCGATGGCAACAAACTAAGACTCTGTCTCTTTAAAAAAAAAAAAAATTGACAACTGCAACAAATAGCCAGGTGTTATGGTGGGCACCTGTAGTCCCAGCTACTTTTGAGTCTAAGGCAAGAGAATCGCTTGAGCCCAAGAGTTTGAGGTTGCTGTGAACTGTGACACCATAGCATTCTGCCAAGGGCAACACAGTGAGACTGTCACAAAAAACAAAAAACAAAAACAAGGGTTAAGAACTAGTTAGGAAGCTAAGAATACCAACAGCCAGGATTATTTTATCTATCATTTAGATAATGAAATATACATATTGTTTAAGTGACTTGAGAGAACTGAAGCCAAACTGGAGCTTCTTACAGATGATAAAAGTTGTGGTCCAACATCACCTACTGAAGCAGTGAAGGTGGTATCAAAACCAATGCTATCCAAGACTAGGGATGCGCTTCTCATTAGTAGTCCCAACAACTCAGGAACTCAGGAGGCTGAAGCAAAAGGACTGCTTGAGGAGCAAAACTAGCCTGGGCAACAATAGAGACACATCTCTTAAAAAAAAAAACAAAAAACGGTGGCGCCTATGGCTCAGTGGGTAGGGTGCCAGCCCCATATATGAGGGTGGTGGGTTCAAACCCGGCCCCGGCCAAACTACAACAAAAAACAGCCAGGCCGCACTCTGTTGTCCCAGTTACCCGGGAGGCTGAGGCAAGAGAATCACCTAAGCCCAGGAGTTGGAGGTTGCTGTGAGCTGTGATACCAAAGTATTCTACAGAGGATGACAAAGTGAGGCTGTCTCTACAGGAAAAAAAAAAAAGGCTGGGTGCGGTGGCTCAGGCCTGCAATCCTAGCACTCTGGGAGTCCCAAGCAGGTGTATTCCTTGCACTGGCCAGTTCAATCAAAAGTGAGACCCCCAGATCACCTATATATCTGTCTAACAAGGGTACAAGTGAACTTTTCTAGAACTAGAATATAAATGTTTTGATACAATGACTAAGCAAATGACATGAAATTTATGTTAACTAGCTTGATGAAAGTATTTCAAATAGTATATGAAAACAGTGTAATGTACCCCACATTTGCATTAATGTATACAGCTATCAATTAATAAAAAACAAACAAAAAAAAAGAAATGGTCCCTCCAATCCCCCTCCTTCCACCCATTCCCCCATTACCTCTCCCTCCCCCCTCCCCACAATCTTAGGCTATTTGGTTATAGCTTTCATATAAAAGGTATAAATTAGTTTCATAATAAAGGTGTGTACATTGGATACTTTTTCCTCCATTCTTGCTATACTTTGCTCAGAAGAACATTCTCCAGCTCCATCGGAAACTTTTTTCATTACTGAGATACTTTACTAAGAAGAATATGTTCCAGCTCCACCTAGGTAAACATAAAAGATGTGAAGTCTCCATCTTTTATGGCTGCATAGTATTTCATGGTATACATATACTGCAATTTGTTAATCCATTCATGAGTCAGTGGGCATTTGGGCTATTTCCATGTCTTGGCAATTTCATTATTGGACTGCAATAAACATTCTGGTGCAAATGTCTTTGTTATAAAATGATTTTTGATCATCCTAGTAGAGGATTGCAGGATTAAATAGTAGGTCTACTTTTAGTCCCTTGAATATTCTCCAAAATTCTTTCCCAAAAGGACATATTAGCTTGCAGTCCCACCAGCAGTGTAAATGTGTTCCCTTCTCTCTGCAGCCAAACCAACATCTGTAGTTTTGGGATTTTGTTATGTGGGCTAGCTTTACTGGAGTTAGATGATATTTCAAAGTGGTTTTGACTTGCATTTTTCTGATTAAAGATGATGAGCATTTTTTCATGTGTCTGTAGGCCATGTGCCTATCTTTTTCAGAGAAGTTTCTGTTCAAGTTCATTTATAAGTTTTAAGTATAAATTGGGTTCCTAAATACCAATGAGCACAGACCATGATTTCCAGGTAGTTTTCTGAAGCATCCTTCAGTACACGGGAAATCAAATGACCTGTTTTGCACTCCTCTGCTATCCTGTGGTCATCCAGAATCTCAGCAAACCCTGTTCACATGATCTGGCAGCTACTATTGTCAGGGTTATAATCCTTCCTAGATAGAACTTCTACATAGAGTGAAAATCTATAGTTGGTATCCTGTTACATAGATAGGTGTGTAGACGATAGATAAAAGAAGCACACGTAAAAAGAGAGACAGAGATGTCAAGTGTGGCAAGTTGGCTAAGAAATAACCCATTGGAGCCCAAGAATTTGAGAAAGAGAGGAGAAGGCAGAGTGGTAGTTTCTAGCCACACACACACACAAAAGATGCTAAGAAGAGAGCTAATTAATAACAGTGGGGAGGCAAGAAACTGTTGGAACAGTGATGACTGGTGTTTAATTTTTAGTTATTTTTGGATCTAAGCAGAAATGCCCTCTATTACCCTAAAAACAACCAATCACCATGCTAGTATTAAATTGATGCAATACTACTTTGGATAACAAAAGAGGGGAGTTTTTAGTTCCATTTAGGAAAGAAAGAAGAAAACAGAGTTGAAGCCAGCAGTATCCATGAAGTCATGATGAGAGGTTTGCAATAACTGATCCAAAATAGGAATTTACAGGCAACATTAAGTTAGTGTTAGCCCTTCTCGGAAAACTGCGGAACTATGAAGTGTTGAACTTTTGGTTATTTCCATTATTCCTTGGGACTCAAAGAAGAGAATGCCTGCAGAAAGCTGGAGAACTTGGAGGTATTCAGGATATATAGGACTAACATAGCAGCCCCTGTTTCTGAAGGACTCTTTTTCTCTCTCTAAGAGATGGAGGTTTTATTATGTTGCCCAAGCTGGTTTTGAACTACTGGCCTCAAGTGATCCTTCTGCCTCAGTCTCCCTAGAAAACAAGCCACCACACCTGGCTAAGCTTCTTAAGCTTTTTAATGTAAATTTGTGGTAAGAGTATTCAATCAAACTTCAAAATCTTCCACAATTATGGAAAAATGAAAATATAGCAAATCAGAAATCTTCCACAAACACAAATACCTACCATAATTCAAGTATGAACTATGTGTCTACTAGTGCAAGTCTTGTATATTTCACTGACAGAGTTTTTAGGATTAGGTCAGGTAGTTCCTTGCTAAGTCTTTTGAGGCCTTATGATTTTAGTGTTTTATTCCTGGATCCCTCACTTCCATTCCATTTCTACATTTGTCCTTATTCAGAGCATATGTTCCAAATCTAACTTTGAGGATGATAAAGGGACTATGATCAGATACAGAGACTAGAGAAACAATTTGTTTTCCCAATAATCCAAAAATGTATCACAGAGGTCCTGCTATGAGCTAAAAGGTAGTCCGTACAGATACCTTTGGTTCCTGGCACTGCCAGGTCAGGGCAGGCTGTGCAAGGCTAAACTGAGAGGTTTGCTCCCTGTGGACCAGGATCTTATACCTTGTTATACTCCAGAGCCTTGCAGGCTGACTCATTAAAGTCATGCTCAGGTTCACCCAAGGCTGATTTGCAAGTCAGAGGATCAATTGGTTAATTTATACTGATTCAGATTCAGCTACCATTTGTTTTGAGCATGCTGCATGTCAAACATTGAGCTTAAGGCTTTCTCACCAATGATCTCATTTAATCCTCCTGTCTGTAGTCAGTGGATATCCCCAGAGGGAAGTCTATTTAGAAAAATTAATAAATTTTAAAGATTTTCTTAGAAATACTGAATCAAGGCAAAAGGATCAGATGATCTGAGGAGATGACCGTGAAATAGAAGACTGCCCTGCTTCTGAGACCAGTTCCAGTGAGGAAACCCAGCCCCTTCCCCAGAGACAGTGCTGAACCCTCACTGACCAAAGCCTTCTCTTACTCCACTCAGTATTTCATGCTGACACGTGTCTTCCCACAATATCTTGTTCCCTCACTTACAACCAGACCCTGTAGATGGGATCTAGGCACAGCAGGCTCCCCCTAATACAGTAGAATGTCCTCTATCTTCTAAATAGATGTAAACCCTTTTGAATCTGACATATGTCACTTTCTGTAACAACAGACTCAACAATTTGCTTCTGGGGAAAATCTCCAGAGCCCTTCTACACCTATGTTGAAAACGAGGTAGAGGTAACCTGTGTCCTTTCTGTAGCTCTAAGTGTAGGAGGGAGCAGTGACATAGGCAGAGGAGATTCAAACTTTCAAAGTTATAACCGCATAAAAGAACTGGCTTAGAGAACATATTGTCCAGTAAACAAACACGTAATAAAATAATTTCAATGCAGTGAGCTAAAGGTTAATTGAAGTATAAACATGGTACCATCAGAGAATTGAGGTTTGGGAAATTGTGCCTGCTTGGTCAGGGAAGATCTCACAGCTAAGGTGGCCTTTAAGCAGTTTTAAATTAAGGACAGAAGTTCACTGGACAGAAAGGGGGGGCAGTGGGAAGAGAGTGTGGAGCAATGCTCAGGGAGAACATTATAAGCAGAAGGCACAGAGGCACAAAACAGCAATTTAAAGAAGGCATCAGATGCTTGGTATGCTGTCTATGGTAATTTATATCAGTGGAAACAAGCCTGAGAATTAGATACAGTCATATTAAAATTGACTCCAATTATTAAGATTAAAAGTTTGAATTACCTTAAGTAGCCAACGGGTACAGAATTTAACCAATGTAATGTCATGACCATATTGTGGTTTTTAAAAATGGTTTTTATAGCATCATGATATCTAGAAGTTATTTTGCTTCATAATTGATAAGTAAAATTAACAGATGAATGACAATATTTGTTATAGGAAAGTATAATATCTTGATCTACCCCGATGTGTTTGAAACATTGTTTTGATAATTTTAGAAGTTATTATTTTGCAATAGATTTCTTTCCTTTCTGTAGGCTTTCCTAATATGCCATCAGCTTCATACACAGTGTATACTTTTGTTGTAGTGGGAAGAGGGCTGAACCTAGAAACAGAAAATGGCTGTGAGTACTGCCTCTTCCTCTTCCTAGGCGTTTGTCCTTGACAAGTCACTTAACTTTCCTGAGACTCAAGTTCCTTATCAGTGAAATGGAGATATTGATACCCAATTTGTGGATTGCTGTTACAACTAAATAATAAGTGAGATAACCCTTGGATCAGAAAGGACTTCATAAAAGTGGAAAAACGTATATGTACTGTGTGTATGCCTATGTGTGTGTGTTTCCCTCCCAGGGCGCACTGTCAGGGATTCCAATTCATGAAATCCAAGATGCAATTAGGTAATATTTAACAAACCTGCTGATCCTGACCTGGCCAACTTAGATATCTACTTTTCTTTTCTAGATTAAACCATTAAGTCTCAGGGAGTGATAACTAGCGATGGAGCAGGAACTAAAATCTGGGTGTTTCCATGATTAAGAAATAGTCCTCTAGAATGGCTTCATAAACAGAAAACTGAAACCATATTCAACTTAAATGTACATGAGAGTGTATAAATACGTATGGAAATAGATCCTGACTATTTGATCCAAAGGTGATTTGTTTGCTGCTTAAATAAAAGAGAAAATTTGATGGTACGCAGAGAATAACATGTATACTAACTTTCTTCCCCCCAATAAAAGAAATTAAATCTCTTTCTTACCACACACCATACTACAAACTAACAACTAGTTCTGTTGCCATCTACTGATGAAAGATTACTTCTCTTGAAATGAAAGAAATACCTTGACAGAATGATAATCCAGCTGAAGAGAGATATGTGGATTCCTGTGTTAACCCATACAAACATTGTAATGGTGTTTTCAGTAGCAAGACTCTGGATGAATTTGTCTAATATGAGCAAAAGAAAAGCCATTTCAAAATATTAAACTGAATCTCCCTTATTAAGAAAAGACTTTTGTGTTTTTGAGTGGATTATGATTCTGCAACTAAATTGAAAGGAATTAAAGAATTGAAATAAGCTCATTCAGGTGGAAAAGGGGAAATTTCTTTGTTAGAATCATAATGAAAATTCAAAGTAAGAAGTCTCATTTCAGAGGAAGTGGTGGATAGATTATCAAATTGATCTCTTTCTGAAGAAAAGCAAAAAATAATGAATAAAATATATTTTTTAAAACTCTTTGGGAGGGGCTTCAAGATGGCTGACTAGATGCCTCTTCCATGGAGAGAAAGCAAAAGAGCGAGGAGAAAATCGCAATTCAAATAGCTCATCTAAGAGCGAACACTGGTATTCACCAAAGAAGTGATAGAAAGCAAATACCAAAAGCAAGGAAGGGGAGGAAAGTGAGGCAGCCTGGTAGGCTGAGGATGGTCCAGGAATCTGGAGAAGCAGCTTAATGCAGAGAAAGAGTGAGAGACCCTCCGTGGTCCACATTCCTGCTGTGGACTCCGCTAGTCCCCAAAACTCCTGAGTCCTAAACAGTTACAGCACAGTACCATTTTGAAAGCACAGCTCCCCATCAAAATCTATACTGTCTGGGGTTCAACAGCCTCTGCATCTCCACATTCTGGGGACTCCACTAACATTTCCTGCCCTCCACATTTGCAATCACTGGCAGTGACCCTGCTACCCCCAGCAGAGGGACAGCCACACATTTTCACAAGTCCTAAGGACAAATTCCACTGCTTACAACCACTACCTCTGCAGACTACTGCAGAATCAAACCTGAATGAAGCACGTGCCGCAACAGATTACCTGTGGGTTTGGGGACCAGCCTGCTCAGCCTGTTGCAGCCAACACCAATGCCAGTGCAGATAGCTTGGGTTCCAGAGGGCTGTCCTAATACTGCCACTGCATCGCCTATGCCATGCCTGCTGTCCAGAGTTTAGTGAACCTGGCCACTAGCTGGTCCCCTGATGCCATTCCTAACACCCGAGCAAGCTGCTAGGAAGCCCAAGAACCAGCCTACCTGGACCAAATAACACTGGTGCCAGCTCATACCAGCCTAGTGTCCAACATGGGGCATATTCAGTCCACCACTGCCACTACTGGGACTCAAAGGCTAACCCAGTCCCTGGCAAAACTGTACCACAGTTTCCACTAACAACCATACCCTAAGTCACTGAGGAAATCATAGATAATACTGATGCTCTTTACAGCTGAAATAATCACACAGAGGCTACAGCATTGCACACACCCAGAATCAAAATCAAAATGTTCTTCCCAATGAACACCACAGACACAGCTTCAGGAAAATATCTTCTACAAAAACAAATTCAAAAAATTGGAAGAAGCAACTGTTATAGCAGATGCACAGATATCAAAATGGGCAGAAGAAAAAAGAACAAGCAAAGAATATAATGACTTCAAAGGAACATAACAATTCTCCAGCAATCAATTTCAATAAAAAAGAAATTGATAAAATCCCCAAAAGAAGATTGAAAATATTGATACTGGCCCGGGGATGCTGGGAGAAGTCCCAGCCCTCCTAGTAGCCCGCTCCATGCACATTTCTCTAGTTTCCCCCGGATGTGGGGATAGTTTGAGGAAGCTGAGGCTCTATAAGGGTAAGAAATTTGTCCGAGGTCATTTAGAGAAAACCTGAAGATTAACGCTTGGAATTCAGGACTCCAAATCAGCGCTTGTCCCATTCCCCCAGATCATGCCTGCCTCTCCCCCAGACGGGTGGAGTGCAGGCCTGGGCACTTTGGTCCCTTTGGCCTTCCCTTGGTAAGGGTGAGACGGGAGGTTTCTGGCCACAGCCTGACCTTTGCCCCAAACCCCGAGGCTGAAGAGGCTGAGGAGGACTAGGGGGAACAGGAGGACCAAGAGGTCAAAGGGGACGAGGGAGACTAGGGAGACGAGGGGGAAGAGGGGAACCAGGAGGACAAGGATAGCAGGGGGGTGAGGAGGATGAGGAAAATAAAGGGGACGAGGAACCGACGCTGGGAGAGCCGGGCAGCGTGAGGTGCTGGTGGTGGGGCTGGATGACTCTGGGAAGAGCACATTTCTGCACGAGCTGTCTGGGAAGCCAGCACTGGAATGCCATGTAGCACCATGGGCTTCAATTCTGTGTGGCTGCCCACCAAGGACTTCTTGGTTGACCTGCTAGAAATCGGTGGCAGCCAGAACCTGTGCTTCTACTGGAAGGAATTTGTGGATGAGGCGGATATACTGGTGTCTGTGGTGGACTCAGCAGACCAGCTGCAGCTGCCTTGGGCCCATGATATAGCACATCAGCAGAATGAAGGACAAAAATTATACAATCATCTCAACAGACTCAAAACGTTTGATAAAACTCAACATTGCTTCATGGCAAAAATTCCCAACAAACCAGGCATCGAAAAACATCTCCTTAGCTCCTTCCTCTGCTCACTTGCAACAGCAAGTCTTGGAATTGGTTAGAAGCCAGACTTCTTTCTAAGCCATTCTCATCCTGTGTTCTTAGCTGTTTGGGGGTGCCATCTTAACAAAAGGACAGTCTTCTGTTAGGTTCCATATCTAGTTCTAGATTTTGATTGGTTTTCCCTTACCCGTTGAGGCAGTCTCCATCAAAATTCAGGCTGGCAAATCACCTCCAGGCAAGAACAACTTTAATGGGTTTCACCATTCCTTCAGTTTAAAGCAAAACTGGACAAATGATATCATATCAAATTTAAAAAGCTAGTACACAACAAAGGAAACAATCAACAAAGTGAAGAGACAACCCAAAGGCTGGGAGAAAATATTTTTACCCATCTGACAAGGGATTAATAAGTAAAATATATGAGGAGCTCCAACACCTCAATACAAAAAAAAAAAAATCAAATGCTCTAATTTTAAAAACTGGCTAAGGATCTAGATTGGCATTTCTCAAAAGAAGACACAACAGTGGCCAACAGGTATGTGAGAAAACGCTCAACATCATTAGTCTTCAGGGAAATGCAAATTAATCACATAACTTTTTATTATATTATAAGTTTGTGTAATTTTTGAAAATTCTCTAGCATGTTTTCTTTGGGATATGTGTGGTGTGTGTATGGGAGAGGATATGAAGATAGCAAACTAGGCTGATACCCTGGTCCATCACCATAGAAAATCAAAGTGTATAATTTGTTTGAACAATTTTTAAAATGTAAAATGCACACACATATTGGTTGGCTTATTTGTAGTATAGATTGAATCCCATGTGTGATTTATCTGTTGCATAATGAGGACTGTCATAAATGGAAGAATAACCATTTTGAATCAGCTATTTTTTTTTTCAAACATGTAACATTTGGCCATTTACAAACTGAGAGTGAAGTTTCACAAAAGAACATCCAAGTATATTAATTCCCTTTCTAAGGTCATCTAGAAATCCTATCCCCATAGCAACAAAAGCACTTCTGTATATTCCTTCCTTTTATACTCTTCATATTTTGCCTGATCATGAATTTTCAGAGCAATCCTGCAGGCATTTATGTTGCAATTAAATCAATTGCTGCATTGTTAACCTAACTTTTGCTCTCTTTCCTTTCAAAGAATTTTTGACAACATGCTGATTAATAGAAAAGTAAAACATTGTTGAATAACTAGTTATTTACAAGAAAATAAAATCAACTTCTTCTGAAATGTCAACAGTATCATGTACAAATTAGCATGTTTCTCAATTTAATTGTTAGCTTTTATAAAATGATGGCACATTTTTACTGCTAATAATGACAATGTGATTTGTTATTTGTTCTTTCTGAGTCAAGCTAAAGACTTGATATAAATCAGTCCCTTTTGGCTAATATATTTTATAACAAATACTGACAATGACTAGAATTAAATATTTCAAAAATGTTCACTATACATTCAAATGTGGGAATGGTTAACTATAAATGGATTGATAACCATATCATCCCAAATAACCATTAATTTCTTGTTTTCCCTCTTGTTACTCTCTATTATTTTCTCTCTTTACTTACATGGCTATGAAAAATAACCAAGAAGGTCATTCACATCTTTGAATAGTTCTTTTTCTTGTTTCTTTGAAGCTATGTAGTATTTTAATTTACTCTAGACCTCTCCAAATCAGCCTAAGGAAACTCAATGTGATACAAACTATATGTGGGTATATTGATGAGTGTATGTGTGTGTGTGTGTATACGTATACATTTCTTATACATTTATGTGATTTTAAAAGAATTCAGATTACAGCCTGTATATAAGAATAAAATCTAAATAAGCTCAAAGAAAAGTATAGATCATATAAGAAAAGCATATATACACTTTGGAGTTTGATTGGCTCTTAACACTATTTTAGACTATTCCCTGTAGTAATTGTTTACTGTTTTCATAAATGCAGATAGAAAGGGGGGGGGAGGAACAAGGCCTTAAAGGAATGGTCAGCAGACATAAAAGCTCTGCTTCCTGGAATTATGCTGTGTTAAGCCAAGTCCTCTTAGAAGCAGGTGCCAAGACAGGATTAAATAATGAAAGGACTTTTATTAGAGAATATGCCTGTGAGAGAAAATGGAAAGAAGCCAGTGGGAGCTGAGGAAGGCATCAAATGATGATGCAAGTCTGGAAGTGAAGGAGAAAGAGGGAAGGAAATTAGGTAGAAGTATCCTAAATCATCATGCATCTAAGAAAGGTTCATCAAGGCCATTGGGGAGTACCAAGCTAGAATCTAGCCAGAAGAGGTTTAGTATTGCTGTCCAAATTAGCAGTTGGCTGGGAGCCACCTGACAAGGCCAGGAGTAAGTGCTGTGATGGGCTTAGACATAGCAAAAGGTCACTGGCCATTTACACTGACAGCACAGCAGAACCACTGTACATATGGAAGTGGTCGACATAAGGAACTAGGTCTATAGTATTGATATGTTCATGTGGTGCACGTCCGGTCTATGAAAGCTAGGTCAACTTAAGGAGGTGGTCAACTATTGAGGTAGTACTGTATTTGGAGGGTCACATATGCATCTTGTGTATCCACCACATAGAAAAAGAGACAGTCTGCACCAGCAGCCTTCTCCTTTGGGGAACCCCAGGAACATATGTTCGCATAGTGACCCTGCCCTAAAATCCAAGAGATGATTCTGAGGCAGGCTTAAATTTTAAGTGGAAGATTATATGCTATCCACATCTAGACAGATCAGCACTTGGCTTAAAGAAATAATCAAGGAAATTGTCTAACGCAAATTAGATGCTAACCAACAACAACAAAAAAAAATTCTGTCCCTTTCCCCAAAAAGTATGTGTTTAAGGGGGTATTAAGGGTTAAAGATATATTGGCGTTCTGATCCCCAGTACCTCAGAATGTGACATTATTTATAAATGAGGATTTGTATAGAGGTAATCATGTTCAGATGGAGTCATCAGAGTGGGCACTAATCAAATATTGTTGAGATCCTTATATCCTTATATTAAGGAGAAATTTGGACATAGGGACAAAAGATGACATGAAGAGAAACATGAAAAATACCAAAGGAAGGTGGAGGATTACAGCAATGCATCTATAGGCCAAGGACTGCTAGCAAAACACCAAAAGCCAGGGGAGAGGCATGGACCAAATCCTCCCTCACAGCCCCTAGAAGGCACCAACATCTTTATTTGGACTTCTACCTTCCAGAACTGTAAAAAAATAATTATTTTTTATTTTGTGGCACTTTGTTATATAATTAATACCAGAGTGGGGGCATAGGGGGCTACTCTCAATGGGTATAGAAGGGAATGAAATCCTTTAAGTTTATAGCATATTGGTGCAAAAAGCAGCCTCAGCTTAATTCATTTAATTAAAAAGCTGACCAAAGCTTAATTCATATCCCACTAATATGCTGAAATAACCACCTACATTAGCAGCACACTCACTGAAAATTCTAGTTCTTATACTCTAGAATGATGGGCACATCCATACACTTACTGATAATAAATTTAGTAAAATTTGATTTACAAATTTATAAACTAAGATTAGAGCATTGTTAATATTTACTTAGTCCTCTGTTGAATAACTCATCTGCTACCTGCTTGGTAAGTTTGTACACACAGATTTTGAAATTTCTGAAAATTTTAAGGAGAGTTAGTATTGTTAGGACTTTATAAATTATATTGTATTAGGTTCGATATGATTTTTAATGGTTGTTCTCCTTGAGTTAATGAATAAATTTGAAGGAGAAATTTTATTTATCTTTAATGGTTATAGTTTCTCTCTAAATCTTTTCTATAGTCAGTAGGTTCTTTTTCCACTGAAGACTAAAAGCAAATGGGAAAGGTGGGTCGTGGGACTTTGTGTCTCATCTAAGTGGGTCATTATTTTTTAAATTTGGTACCAAATCCCATAGCCCCATTTCCACACCTTCTTTAGCTCTTTTATTAGTGAGAAAGCAGAATACTAGTGTCTATTTTTGACATGTTGACCTCATCTTCCTATCAAAATATTTTTCTTATTTTTAATAAGTATTTGTTGAGTGTTTTCAAAACGGCAGACCGTGGTGAGATTTTTTAATGCAAAATCATATTAAATACACTAAACAATGAATTTTATACCACTATTATCTCATTGGTACAAATAGGAAAACTGAAATTCAGGAATATTGAACAAATTACCTGATGTCACACTGTCTGAGGCAAGCATATTGAAATTTGACCACTGACAAGTTTTGAAAGCCTACATATTTATTGCAGTACCGATTTTCTTAGGTCAATTATCTTTTTTTCAAGGACCTACAAGTCTAGGCATTTTTCCTTCATTTTGATAAAAGGTCATCCTGTGGATCAGGTATTCAACTTGCATCTGACTGCTGATAGGTGATTCAGGTTTTCATATTTGCATCAGTGTTTACAACCAACTGCACACCCAGTGAAAGCCTAATGAAGTTAGATCTTGCTAATGATTGACAGGCTTCCAACAGTTTGGACAGAGAAGCACTGGGAAGCCTGAGTCATCTCATGACAATCGTTGGTAGAGTTATGCCAATTGTCAAGAATCTGTACAACAACTATATGTCACCAGAGTTATCTTCAACTCTAAAAATCTATAATTATGATGGATTGCTGCACCATTTAGGGTCCAATCAGGAAATGGGTGACACAATCAAGGGGAAAGTGGAGAAAAAATTAATGAAGAGACTATTTACAAAGGTATGGGAAAGGTTGAGAAAAATCAAGTGGGTTACAGTACCCAGGGCAAGTAATGGGGAGAAGCTTGGAGGGGTGGGAAAGAGGTGTTACTGTAACCTGGAGAGAGAGAAAGCCATGATCTTCAGTAGAGGGACAAAACTGGGTTTTAGTGACCCAAAAGGGTGAGAGCCAGAAGAATTGTGCCCTGTCCACATTCTTATCCCTACAGAGCCCCAAGCTCTTGATAGTGATCCCTGTGCTTTGAACTTAACCAGAAACCAAAGGACAAAGTACCCTTGAAGTAGTCCATATGGGTCAGCTTCCTGGGGCACGCAAATTAGGGCAGAAAATGCTGAAAGGTGGATTGAGTGGGGCAATTAAGATAGCCAGCCTACTTATGTTACCCAATGATGTATCGCCTTCTTCTAATAGCATTTAAATTGATGTTTTATTTTCTGGAAAGCATAGATACTTATTAATATTCATTATTGAGTGAGGATAAGATCCTAGGCACATCTTTCTGCCTACAATGGTAAGAAGGTAAGATAAATCAACTACAACAAGTTTTTTATTTAAACAAAGAGATCGAGATTTTATGCCTCACTTAAATTAGCAAATAACCTTCTCACTTATTTGCATTTCAATCTTTTTGCATGGAAAATTAAGAGGTGGTCTTAAAATGAGAGAATAAGCATTTGTAGATAGAAGTGTATCTTCCCGGTTAATTGTTTCAAAATAACAGGCTGAAAACTGCTACCAGATTACAAATGATTTCAAAATGACCTCAGTTGACTAGAATGATGAATATCAGTTAACAAAAAAAAAAAAGTCCTTAATTCTGTTTCAAACATTAAATTGTTCCAATTTAATACCTTGAGAAGAGCTATTCAAAAGTTAAAATGCTCAAATTTAATTTGTGAGAGAAGCCATCCCTAAAAATAATTCTTGAGGAAAGGATCTAGTAGTTTTAGTGAATACTTATGCCAAAAGTTTCTATGAGTTAAAATATCACACAATTAATGAAAACTGTAATGCACTTTTTTTGTTGTTGTTGTTGTTTTATTATTTTTTAATCTTTTTTTTATTAGATCATAATTGTGTACATTAATTCTATCATAGGATACGGTGTGTTGCTTCCATATACAGTTTGGAAAACTCTCATCCAATTGGCTAACAATAGCCATCATGTCTTTCTCATAATTGTTGTGTTAAGACATTTATATTCAACCTTTAGACAAATTCACATGTACCCTAAAGTCAAGTCAATAGAGTATGTTTGTGAGCAAGGCTGAAGTTATAAATTATTTTTTATTTTTATTATTTTGAGGCAGTCTCACTTTGTCACCCTGGTTAGAGTGCCATGGCATCATAGCTCACAGCAACCTTAAACTCCTAGGCTCAATTGATCCCCTTGCCTGAGTCTCCCAAATAGCTGGAACTACAGGCTCCCACCACAATACCTGGCTGGGTTTTCTATTTTTAGTAGTCATGGGGTTTCACTCTCAGGCTTGTCTTGAACTCCTGAGCTGAAGAGATCCTCCTACCTCAGACTCCCCGGGTGCTAGGATTACAGGTGCGAGCCACTGCATCTGGCCAGACATGACAATTTTGTATAAACTTGTCAATGAGGAAGTGACATTTCATTTTTGCCCAATGGTTAAAAGCACATCACAAGTCCCACTTAAACCCAAGAAGAAAATTATTCAGGTTGTGACTGACACATGTTGAGGACTTCCCGGGAAGGCTTCTTAGAAGCTGCCTACCTCAATTTCTGGTCACACTTTGTTCACAGATTTAGAAATTTCTTCCAATGTCTAGCATTCCATTTTTACCTGCTTTATTTTCTTAAAGAAAAGCAATATTCAAGTTACTGAGTGCTCACTTAGAGACAAACATACAGATCTGGGATTTATCCATTGTTCCAGTACAGGCAGCTCATTTTCTACTTGATCTTCAATTTTCACAAATGAAAAAAATTGGAATATTTATCTCAGAGTTCTTGAAGATTAAATCAGAATGCAGAGTCAATATGCTTGGGGCTCTCCTGAGTTCATTTTTCCTTATCCTCTCCAAGTGATACTTCATGCTAAATACAGATAACGAGTCAAACTTTCAGATGTGTAGAAAAACCCCTTCAAACATGACCACTTTCCAAATTCCTTATTCTCATTTTCTTCTAGGGCTCTTATTTTTTAATGGACCATATAATGTATTTCGTCTGTTTTTTGTCCAACTCCTTTTATGAGAATATTAGCTCAATAATGGCGGGGATATTTTCCCCTTCATTGTTGTAGGTGCTTAATGAAAGTAAATTCAAGAAATGATCATATTTCAGGTTACATAGGTATTTGTACCTACATGCTAATTAGGACACTCACAGAAAGGGCATGAAATAAGTAAAAGTTACTATGACTCTTCTTTCTTAATTTGAAGAAACTATATCAAATGTCAGCTGGGTGCAATGGCTCAGGCCTGTAATCTCTACACTTTGGGAGGTTGAGGCAGGTGGAACTCTTAAGCATAGGAGTTTGAGACCAGCTTGAGCAAGAGGAAGACCCTGTCTCTACTAAAAATCAAAACTAGCCAGGTGTGGTAGAGCATGCCTATAGTCTCAGCTAATGAGGCTCAGGCAGGAGGATAGCTTGAGCCCATGATTTTGAAGCTGTGTGAGCTCTGCTGAGGCCACAACACTTTAACCGAGGCAATAGAGTGAAATGCTGTCTAAAACAAACAAATAAAATAAACTATATCAGATGTTATGAGTATGGGCTCTGACATATGAGTGGGTGTGCCTTTGTTCTCTAGTTATGTAAACAGATTGTAGTTGAAAACTCTGTCTTTCCATGTTAGAATTCATAAGTCATTACTAACATTATCTGATGTGAGGATGTAGTGAGATATGCCTGTAAAGTTCTGAGTACACAGCAGCAGTCATTACTAATATTAACTTTGACCAGTTCTCTCAATGGATCTCTTATTCCAATGCTTAATGGAAAAACCTCTATCTTAGTTTAGTTAGTCTAAAGCAGAGTTCCCTTTTTCTTCAGAGGTGGTATGATTAACCCTCTCCCCAAGAATGCCCAAAGGATACTATATGGGGAGGTCTTCATTGATGGGACAAAGGTATAATAGAACATGCATTATTATTATTTTTTTATTGTTGGGGATTCATTGAGGGTACAAAGAACCAGGTTACATTGATTGCTTGTGTCTGATAAAGACCCTTCCATAATAGTGTTCTGCTCCCCAAAGTTGTACCACCACCACCCCTGTTCCCTTCTCCCCCTCCATCCTTCCTTCATTATTAACAGAATTCTCCCTCTTTTATTTCTTCAGAATTGAAGTAAATGATTTGAGTGCAGAAACCCAGAGTTTGCTGATGGCTGTTAGAGAAAAAAATACCAAGCTGGTCCTTTCATCTTCATTTTCCACTGTAAAGGAAGGCAGACAATTCAATGATTTGCTTGGCTCTGGGAATCCTCCTGAACCAGCTTCAACAAAACCTAACTATCCTTGGCATTCAATCTTTTTCAAACTTCCCAGAAAGTTTTCATCCATGACAGAGGAAACTACAGTTTCTGAGAAATCCCTTTAATCATGTTCTGCATAAAGTGTATTTCATGTGAGTTGTTACTTTCTGGGATGGAGGAAAATTAGTGTTAGAATTTCCCATTTGATTTTGTTTTGTGACCTTGATCAAGTCGACCACTTTCTTTATAAAAACTGTCTCAATAGAGAATTAAAAGGATCATTTGGAGCCATAAAAAGTTAAAATGCATTGGGAAAAAAAGTACAATGCATGATTCTTTTCAGTGGGCTTCCCTGGAGTAACAAATTGAACTGAAGGACCCATGATCTTTTCTCTTTTTTTCCCTTTTCTTTGCCTAGGGAGTTCAAGGGCATCCCTAGGAATCTCTTGAAAGGAAACTTGCATCTTACATCCCTTCCTTACTTTGTATTTCTGCTGCAGCATTTTCACTTCTGATCTATTTATGCCTCAACTGGCATTTGTTCCCCTTTCTTCCTCCTCTCTGCTCACAAAGAGAGGTGAGGTGAAGGGTGACTGACTGGCTCCTAAGATTCAGAGAAATGTGAGATTTGTGTGATCTCAGAAAAAGCCTCTCCTTTTCCCTAGTATCCATAAAATTTTATTAGAACACAATCCTGAACAGATCAATAACAAGCAGCAAGATTGAAGCAGAAATAAAAAAATCTCACAACAAAGAAAAGCCCCAGACCAAACAGATTCATGGCCAAATCCTACCAGACCCACAAAGAAAACCCCAGTATCTATCCCACAGAAATTATTCCATAACATGGAGGAGGGAATCCTCCCTAACTCATTCTGTGAAACCAATATTACCTTGATGCCCATGCTAGGAAAAGACATAACAAAATACAAAAAAAAAATACAATAAAAAATCCTCATTAAGATACTAGCAAACAGCTCAGCACCTATAGCTCAGTGGTTAGGTTGCTGGCCACATGCACCAGAGCTGGTGGGTTTGAACCTGGCCCAGATCTACAGGACAACAATGACAAAAAAAAATAGCTGGGTGTTGTGGTGGGTCCCTGTAGTCCAAGGTACTTGGGAGGCTGAGACAAGAGAATCACTTAAGCCCAAGAGTTTGAGGTTGCTGTGAGCTGTGACCCCACTACTGAGGGCAACAGAGTGAGACTCTGTCTCAAAAAAATAAAGATACTAGCAAATCAAATTCTTCAGCACATCAAAAGATAATCTGCCAGGACCTACTAGGCTTCTTCCCAGGGATGCAAGGATGATTTAACGTACTCAATCAGTAAATGTGATTTACCACATAAAAAGCAAAAACAAAGACTACATGATCCTCTCAATAGATGTAGAAAAAGCATTCAATAAAATCCAGCCTCCTTTATGTTAAAAACCCTCAATAAACTAGGCATAGAAGTAACATACTTCAGAATAAAGGCCATGTATAATGAGCATCTCCCTTTAATCCTGTCTTTTGGAAGAGGGAATTGAATAGGGAATTCTTTGATAATTTTTCCAGCCTTCACACCATAGTTATTATGGTGCCCTATTTTTAAGCATTTGGATCTATTGTATCTAAGATGGACCTCAAGGTGAAGGGAACAACTATTCAAGTGTTGGGCAGGTGTTAGGGTTCTTAGAGGCTGAGGATATAATCTTGTCCTAAAGCACAAGAGCTGAGCAGATTACTTAGGACTTATGTCCTAAGACCTGTCTTACCTCCACAGTTGCCACTGTGAAGACTCAGCCCCTAGGCTGCAGCTGACACCCACCTGCTGCTCTTCAGTTCTCCCCACCTCCCTATCCCCAGCAGGATTCCAGCCACAGCTCTCTGGCCAGTTGCTCTCTCAAGCTGAGCCCTCAAATTTGAGTCCAGGTCTTTTAAACACCCTCAGACTGACTCTCAGCTGTTAAAAGGAAGGAAACCATTCCCTCTCTTAATATTGACTTTTCCTAATCTTAAGCTGCAAACCTAAAGTCTTACTTGATCCTATTTCTGTTATCCCAACTGCAATTCTTGGAAACCAGGTCAGGATCCTAGGTAACCTATTAGTATCCAACAATGAGCTTGAATGCAGCTCATTGATGTAACCAGATGCAGGTCATGCTGTGTCAGCAATAACCTCTGCCAGATTTTCTTTTTTTTTTTTTAATTAAATCATAGCTGTGTACATTAATGCAAACATGGGGTACATTGTGCTAGTTTTATACACAGTCTGAAATGCTTTCATCAAGCCAGTCAACATAGCCTTCACAGCATTTTCTTAGTTATTGTGTTAAGACATTTATATTTTACACCTAATAAATTTCACATGTACCCTTGTAAGATGCACTTTAGGTGTTGTCCCACCAACTCCTCTTCTTCCACCCATCCTCTACCATCCCCTCCCCTTCTTCTCTGCCAGATTTTAAATAGTATGGATGCAGCTACTCTGGAAAACAGTTTGTGTTTCTTATAAAACTGAGCATAAACTTACACTACAGCTCAGCAATTGTACTCCTGAGTATTTATCTCAGAAAAATGGAAACATCACACAGATGTTCATAACAGCTTTACCTGCAATAACCAAAACCAGGAAACACCTTAATGTCTGCAAGCAAGTGAATGGTTAAAAAAAAAAACCTGGTACATTTATGCCATGGACCTTGACTTGGCAATAAAGAATGGATTATTGCTACATATAGTAACTCATATGGATTATATTGAGTGGAAAAGACAATGTCAAAAGGGCATGTGGTAAATAATCCTATGTATATATTTATATGTCACTTTTTTTTTGAGACAGTGTCTGTCTCTGTGGCCTGGGTAGAGTGCCATGGTATCATAGCTCATAGCAACCTCAAACTCCTGGGTTCAAGTGATCCTCTTGCCTTAGCTTTCTGAGTATTTGGGACTACAGGCATCAGCCACAACCCTCAGCTGATTTTTGTGTTTTTATTAGAGATGGGGTCTTACTCTTTCTCAGGCTGGTCTCAAACTCCTGAGTTCTAGGGATCCACCTGCCTTGGCCTCCCAGAGTGCTGGGATAATAGGTGTGATTGTGCTGGGCCAGTCATCCATCACTTAATGACAAGCATTGTTATAACCCAGCCTGTTCCCTTGCTCCCCCCCAGGGTGGCAGAGAATGTGCTTCTTGGCCTGTTCCCAGGCCCCCTCCTTCCCCTAGGGTTGCCAGGTACAGACTTCAGATCAAGATTCAGAACAAGATAGGATTAAAGGGAGAGGCTCATTATACATGGCCAAACTATAACCATTGTTACTCAAACTGTAACTATTGCTATCTGAACTGTAACCATTGCTACCATAACCATGGGCAACCAAGCTGTAACCATTGATACCTAAACTGTAAACCCAAACTGTATCCCTGCTGATGGTGCCCTGCCAATGGCAATGTTCCTTGTACACAAAAAAGTGTATAAAAGACAAAAACCCCTGCACTTTGGGGCTGCTTGTCTTAGGACAACGGCCCCCTGCGCAGGTGCAAATAAATCACCAATTTTTTACAACAGAGTGGGTCTGAATTTATTTTTCCAGGTTTATTATTTCATCTGGAGGCTCCAGTGAGATCCTCGCCCTTGGACCACCCCCACCCCCGGACCCGTTACCGGCTGACAGGTCCATGGGAAGGCCTTGGAGAAGATGTCCCTCTGCCCTAGAGTGCTCAGCCATGTAAAAAAAAAAAAACAACCTCGGGTCACAGGTTTCCAAATTTTCCATTTTTGGTGATTTGATTGTGGTGCCTTAAGTAAGTCTGTCTGGGTCTCTAGAGTATCTGGGGGGAGCAATAGGCTAGGCTAGATGTGGCCTGAGACTCCTGTTCCCGAGACAGTGGGAGACACCCCCTTCTCTCTCTGTTATAGGTTTGAGTTGTTTGTTTTGTGTTGTCATGATTACAGCTCCTTATTAGACTGTTTTGATATTAGCAGTCTCTTGGACTGTTCGGATTTACAGGCTAGTCCCGTTCTGGTAAATGGCAGTCTTTTATTGAGTTGTCTCGGTTCTTGCAGTCAACTGTACTGGTTCTGGTTTGTGTGTCTTTTGTATGTTTTAAGTTTTGTGTAAGTGAGTGAGTGAAAGAGTTAAATGTGACTCCACATCTGACTAATTTCTGCCTGTTGAATTCCATTTGTGTTTTCTGTCCCATGCACTTCTCATTTTACTTTATTGGTTTATCTGTTTTTTATAATGTTTGTATTGTAGTCTTTTCGTCCACTTAGTAATTTGTTCAAAATAAGACAGGGTAATTTTTGAAAATGCTCTTTCAGTAACTTTTTAATTTTAGCCAAATCCACCAAGAACAACAGTAAGGAAGTGCATATTTTCTGTATGTAAAACTAACCAGCTTAACAAAGAGAAAGTAGAAATTCCAGATTTTCAACTTGAGAAGCAGGCACCTACTTGGCCAATATTAACTCTACAAGCCACAAATCATGCAAGGGTTTGGGGTAAAAGGTAGAGGCTGTGCCAAGAAAAAAAGTTGTGGTGAACTTTACAAAAATCTGGGAGAACAATCATAGAGAGCAAATCTGCAGCCAAATTGACCCTTGCTGCAGTCTTTGTCTAAAAAAGGAGCAAAAGGAGTCCCTGGTAGGTTTTTGTTCCCTGTATTCATCCCTTTATATATTAGTAAATTGTGTAACACCTGTTAGTCAAGATTGTATTTAATTTATCAATTCCAGTGCTTTATTCAATGTCCCTTCAAGGTTCTTTTAGAAAACTCTCTTAGATTTCAATCCAGGGAAAGTCTCTGTGTTTTCCTTACTCTTCTTTTTCCTGGTAAACTGTTCACTATCCTTGAGACTGGAATAACTTTTGTTTCTATATATTATGTACTTCCTAGTACACCTTCAATTTGTGAGTTTACAAATAATCTACTTGTGTTAAAGATTCTCTCTTTCTGGCAATTAAAGAGTTAATACAAAGTTTGTTAAACCTACTAAAAAACCTGTGGTTGCTAAGTTACAAATAGCTTTGAGATAAGGTGCCAGCTCTCAGCAGGAGACTCAAGGTCAATCACTCATCTGAAACTGAAGGAAAAAAAACAGTCTTCTACTTTTTTTTTTTTTAAAACAACAACAACCTGACATCATTCTGGTTGATATATATTCTGCTGATCCTTGGGTGGTCTCTGAGGGGGGCAGGCTCTAATCCCTTTGAGGGGAGGCACCCCCTGAAAACATCCCAGGGCCCCTAAAAAGGGGCCACAGAGGTAAGCCATTTTAACATCTATTTTTAACTGGTGTCTACAAACATTAATTAACTATTAATGGTATTTTTGTTATGCTTATTTTTTATGAGTTGCTGTAAAAACATGTAACTATTAAAAACCATTAAAAACCTCCAAGGGAAGGCCAGTAAGACAGGAAATTTAAACACGGACCCTGGGTTGCTGGGCCATTAACTTGTCAGAAACTCTCAGAAACATGTGTTGGTAGAATAACCCGACCAGTGGGGAACCTCAACCCTACTAACCTGTCAGGGACTCCCAGAAATGTGTGTTAACACCCATCACCAGAAATGCCATTAAATAAAAGCAGGAGTCCAATCAACCCCTGAGGTGTTAGATCACCCACAGGCCTGTTAAAAGTGTATAAGAATGTGTTCTGGTTCTGATTCTAAAAGTACAAGAGTATAAGAGTAAATGTAAACTATTGTCATTTTATAACATTTGTTCAATGTTTATTAAAAGACTAATCTCAGCCTGAAACAGTCTTAAAAACATTTGTAAGTAAATTGCAGATTTTTCTTTCAAAGAACCTACACCCCTCACCATCTGGTGCATTTTTGACTTGGCAGTCATTAGTATCTTCATCCTTATTGTTGGTATTAGGCTTGGAAACATTACCCACCCACCCCCACCCCCAGACTGGTCCACCAGCGAATATACTCAGACTGTCCTTCCTTTCAGAATTCTCATGATTAACATTTATCTAATTGTAGTACTCTTAGTTGCCATCAGTCAAGAAAAAGTAATTGGGTAAATTTGTATAATAATATTATCCCCTGGTGAGACCAGAATTCCCATCCTGTTAACTTGTTAGTACATTTATTTTGTCATCTAATCACATTTCCTGTAATACAGGCAACAAGGGTGCTGCTGGCAACAGCAGTAATGACTAGAAAAAATTCAGACATAGTAAAAAGAATTTTGACTCCTTTTGCCTGGCTTTCCCACTTCACTGCCTCTACTGTGCAGGATTTAGCTATTTCTTCCTTGTTACAGCCCTTCTACTCCCCATTCCTATCAAAATCTATGGGAGGCAGAGAAATGGCATCATGACTAGCCACTTCAGTGAAGGCTTGAAAAGTGTAGCCTGCCAGGTCCTCCAAGCCCTGGAGGGGCTGAAAATAGTAAAAAAGGACCAAGATAGGGGACTGCAAGTTGACACCTCAGGGACAGAAAGATCCGAACAGAATTACTGGATAGGTAGCAGCTGCCAACAAGAAACATTAAAACAAATAATGCTGGGTTAATAAATTGCCTCATTCATAAATAAAAATATACCTTTATAAACTGAATGGGTATTCTAACAAATGAATAAATACAGCCCTGCACCTTAGGCAGGGTTATTAGGTTTTTGCAGTTTTTATCTGGGAAAAATTAAGGTGTGTACTCCCTACTTAGAGTAAAACCTTCCAAAATGTTTAGAACTGCTTTATTTGTAATCTTACTAGGGCTCAAAAGGTATGACCTATAACATGTTTATGCCTAGAAATAAAAATCTAATTTCTGAACTTACCTAAGCCTAAAAAATAAAGATTTCCTGTCTAACTCTAATTAAGAAAATCCTGTATCAGTATTACGTTTCATAAAATATCTCTCATTTGTGAATTGTAATAATTTAGTTGCTTAAAAACTGGATTTTTATCAAAGAAAAATTCTTAGGCTATAATTAGGTTATAGCTTTCATATGAAAGCTATAAATCAGTTTCATAATAGGGCTGAGTACATTGGATACTTTTTCTTCCATTCTTGAGATACTTTGCTAAGAAGAACATTTCCCAGCTTCATCCATGTAAACATGAAGGAGGTAAAGTCTCCATCTTTCTTTATGGTTGACCATATACATATACCACGATTTATTGATTCATTTGTGGATTGATGGGCACTTGGGCTTCTTCCATGACCTAGCAATTATGAATTGGGCTGCAATAAACATTCTGATACAAATATATTTATTGTAATGTGGGGATGGGGGAGGGGGAGGGGAGGGGAAAGGGGTGGATGGGGGGAGGGAGGGTGATTGAAGGGATCACCTCTATGGTTTATCTCACAAGGGTACAAGTGAAGCTTTCTAAAAGTAGAATGTAAATGTCTTAACACAATAAGAAAATGACATGAAGGCTAAGTTAACCAGTTTGATGAAAATATTTCAAATTGTATATGAAAACACTACACTGTACCCCATGATTGCATTAATGTACACAGCTATGATTTAATTAAAAAAAATAGAGAAAAAAAGAAAAAAGAAAAATTCTTGCCTTTTAAAACTTTCTAATTATCATTTTGTTGAGTAAATGGTTAACTGTAATCCTGTTTTGTAAAAAGTGAATTTTAGGGAGTAAGAGAAATTAGACAGAAAGAAAAATGATATTGTATAAGGAAAGAACATTGTATAATAAATTTGCCCTGAAACAAAATATTTATTCAAAATGGGGTAAAAAGCAAGACAAAAGTTAAAGAAAATTTAAAATGTCTATAGATTGTCTGTGCAGGTTAAGCAAAACTCATAAAAAAAGATCATGTGAAAAAATCTACATGTAATTCAATTAACCATGTATTTCCTTTAAAATCTTTTAACTTGTCATTTTGTTTGAACAAATATTTTAAGCCTTTGATATTTGACAAACCTTCCAAAACCAAAACTCTAAATTTAGGGATTGATGCCCATAGCACAGTGGTTGTGGCACTGGCCACATGAACCAAGACTGACAGGTTCTGAACCTAAGAAAAACAAATTAGACTTATTTTATTTATTAAAAGTATATAGGAAACATTGTCAAATATAAAATGGTAATTAATTTTGTATAAATTATGGTTATATGTGTTCCAATATTATAAGACATTGATCTATCCTCACCTGTAAGGCATTAATCTGTCCTAAACATATAAAACATTAGTCTGTCCTAACATATACTGTCAGTAATAATTTTAATTCATCTAAAAAAGAAAGTGTTTTTTAAATGTAACTAAGTTCAAAGTTCATCCTAAAAAGGGGGAACTATTAAGAAGGATTAACAAATTCTCTTAAGTTCAAATTCCTGATGTTTTTAGAAAAGCAGATTTTCAGAACTTTCATTGGAAAGTTAACATGTCTATAAGTATTGCTAATCTAACTCCAAACATAACAAAAATTAGTTACATAGAACTAAAATGATTTATTATAATTTTGTTTAAAATATTGTTAATTCTGTCTGTCTTCTGTTTTCCAGAAGTCAAAAAACTATTTTCTGTCTTTTAAACTATTTGTAACTTTTCAAACAATGTATGTACTTAGAAGCAGAATTTAAAACATGTATTTTTTTTTTCTTTGTACTTTCTTTTTTTTTTTTTATTAATTGATTTCTGTGTACATTGATGCCAACATGGGGTACATTGTGCTGTTTCATATACAACTTGAAACATCTTCATCAAGCTGGTTAACATATCTTTCATATCATTTGGTTAATCATTGTAT